>CAUYLG010053706.1:0-36615 GCA_963573385.1 Cacajao melanocephalus | reverse complement strand
TCCAGGAAATACAGAGAACACCACAAAGATATTCCTCAAGAAGAGCAACCCCAAGGCACATAATCATCAGATTCACCAGGGTTGAAATGAAGGAAAAAATGCTAAGGGCAGCCAGAGAGAAAGTTAGGTTACCCACAAAGGAAAGCCCATCAGACTCACAGTGGATCTCTCCACAGAACCCTTACAAGCCAGAAGAGAGTGGGGGCCAATATTCAACATCCTTAAAGAAAAGAACTTTCAACGCAGAATTTCATATCCAACCAAAGTAAGCTTCATAAGCGAAGAAGAAAGAAAATCCTTTATGGACAAGCAATTGCTGAGAGATTTTTGTCACCACCAGGCCTGCCTTACAAGATCTCCTGAAAGAAGCACTAAACAAGGAAAGGAGCAACCAGTACCAGCCACTCCAAAAATGTACCAAATGGTAAAGACCATCGACACAATGAAAAAAATGTGTCAACTAATGGGCAAAACATCCAGCTAGCATCAAAAAGGCAGGATCAAATTCACACATAACAATATTAACCTTAAGTATAAATGGGCTAAATGCCCCAATCAAAGGACACAGACTGGCAAATTGGATAAAAAGTCAAGACCCATTGGTGTGCTGTATCCAGGAAACCCATCTCACATGCAAAGACACACATAGGCTCAAAATAAAGGGATGGAGGAAGATTTATCAAGCAAATGGAGAGCAAAAAAAGCAGGAGTTGCAATCTTAGTCTCTGATAAAATGGACTTTAAACCAACAAAGATCAAAAGAGACAAAGAAGGGCATTACATAATGGTGAAAGGATCAATGCATCAAGAAGAGCTAATTATCCTAAGTATAAATGCACCCAATACAGGAGCACCCAGGTACATAAAGCAAGTTCTTAAGGACCTACAAAGAGACTTAGACTCCCACAAAATAATAGTGGGAGACTTTAGCACTCCACTGTCAATATTAGACAGATCAATGAGACAGAAGATTAACAAGGATATTCAGGACTTGAACTCAGATCTGGACCAAGCCCACCTAACAGACATCTACAGAAATCTCCACCCCAAATCCACAGAATATATATTCTTCTCAGCACCACATTGCACCTACTCTAAAACTGACCACATAATTGGAAGTAAATCACTCCTCAGCAAATGCAAAAGAACGGAAATCATAACAGTCTCCAGACCACAGGGCAATCAAATTAGAACTCAGAATTAAGAAACGAACTCAGAACCACACAGTTTCATGGAAACTGACTGGCTCCTGAATGTCACCTGGATAAATAATGAAATGAAGGCAGAAATAAAGATGTTCTTTGAAACCAACGAGAATGAAGACACAATGTACCAGAATCTCTGGGACACATTTAAAACAGTGTCTAGAGGGAAATTTATAGCAATAAATGCCCACATGAGAAGAGAGGAGAGATCTAAAATCAACGCCCTATCATCAAAATTGAAAGAGCTAGAGAAGCAAGATCAAAAAAACTCAACAGCTAGCAGAAGACAAGAAATAACCAAGATCAGAGCAGAACTGAAGGAGATAGAGACACAAAAAATCCTTCAAAAATAAAACAATAAATCCAGGAGCTGGTTTCTTTAAAAGATCAACAAAATAGACAGACTACTAGGCAGATTAATAAAACAAAAAAACCAGGGAGAAGAATCAAATAGTTGCAATAAAAAACGACAAAGGGGATATCACCACTGATTCCACAGAAATGCAATCTACAATCTGAGATTTCTACAAACAGCTTTATTGTTATATATAACATGTATATATGCTATTACAATACAAGCCTTTATATATTAAATGTGATATGATTATCATAGATAATTATTGATTAGTTCTATAGTAATTGAGAAAAAATAGTTGCTAAAAACAGGGCTATCATATAATTAATTGAGAGTAAAAATTTGGACGCTGAGAGGAGAGAGGAATGTTAATTCTAGGTAAAGAAAACAACTAGAGAAGTGTGAGCCTGGGAACAGGAAATCTTATCCCAAGGCGATTGTAACCTATTGGCATGCTCTAAAGAGAGTTTTTCTCTGAAAGGAGCAGCAGGGCTGATAGAGGGGAGGTCAGGCAAGACCGAATGACTGGGGCCTTGAATCCAAGATCTGTGTCTGGGCATGTGGAAATGAGAAGTCTCCAACATTTATATATTGAAGTTGACTTAATGCAAGACTGCCAGGCTTTTTAACTAGGGGGCAAGTGAGAACTCATGGATTAGTGTAACTAGTGGATTCCTGTATTCTGTCCTCATAACTGTCCTGTGCAAACTTTCACTAGGGCCTTGATGAAGGGGTAAAGGTCTAGCTGCTGTGCCAAAACCTAAAAGGGTTATCCCTGTATATTTTTGGTGATAAACTCTGACGTGACCTGAACTCATTAGTGTAAACCCTGAATGAACAAATGTGAGTCTCTTTCTTGTCTTTATTGATCCAGCTTACTATGAATCTCCTAATTTTTGCTGAACAAATGCTAATGAATCAGCTTACAGGGTGTTACCCTAGACATCACTGGAGTGCTGACAATGCAGTTTGTTCTACCATAATGTATGTTTCTTTTATATAAACTGACTCATATTCTACTGAAAATGGAAGCATGATGCTAGTGTTGTGACATAGAGGTCCTTTTGGCTTTATTCTTTCCTAGCATGTTAATATTTTGAATCGGTCAGGGAAACTTTTCTCACAATTAAAGATAAGACCCTATAAATGTATAATTTTAATAAAACAAGCCGAATGCCCAGAAAAATGCAAGTACTAGTAGTAATTGGATTCGTGGCATCTAGAACCACTGTTTCTAGAACCACTAGGTTTAGTAATCAGGAAAAGCTGCAAATGTAAACAAAAATTCAGCAAAGATAACTCCTCCCCTTATATTAGATAGCAGATAAATGAAGGCTACACCTTAAATCAAAGTATCATTTTTTTTTAATGGTCACTTTTAAAAGTAAACATCCTTCATTACTTCTATCCCTGCAAAGCAAGAGCTCTATGATTTCACGTTGTAAAGGATTGACTAATTGGGGCACTATGTATAAATGTCAGTAGAGATTAGCTATGCTACATTTTTATTAAAATTGCTTTTTTGTTGTTTTCATTGTTAATATTTTGATTACAAAATTCCAAAGGATTTGGGGGGTCTGCCACAAACCTATTTTCCTCACAGGCCTTATTAAGTTTAGTGTACCAGATTGCAGAACACAAGGTTTTATAGTAACACACATATGGAATCATAGCAGGAATGTCTATATATACTATATATACCATATTCTCTTTCTAAAATCTGAAAAAAATATGAATTTTAAAATTGTCTTGCTCCTAGGATGTCTTATTAAAATTGTGCACATGCAAAAGACTTATATACAAAACTTCCAGATGCCATGAAGTAGGGTAGAGCAGTTAATTTGTTTGCTTATAAAATCGGGCTCTGACGACTTCCCTGCAGGCTTGAGCAGTGAACTAGATCTAACAAGATGAAGTTCAACAGTAAGTGCACATAATATTTTCTTTATTTGAGTAAGATGGGTCAACTGATGAGTAGGTATTTAGTAATACACGTTTTAAATATTTTACAAATTTATCATTGAGAATTTATAAGGACAGGCATAAAAACATAACTATCAGGATGAATCACCAGAACACACTTTATAATAGTGACAAATTTGAAATTGCATATAGAAAACAGTTGGGAATTTGGTAAATAATTATGATACCACCATAAAATGGAATGCTCAGTAGCCATTAAAAATATTATAGAAGAACACTTATTGACATGAAAAGGTGTTAGGACATATTGATAGGTGAACAACATAGATGGTAAAGCAACCTACAGTATTGACTTTATTTTTGTAAAACAATAATAAAAAGATCTGCAGAGATATAGGCTAAAGTAACTGCTCATCCCTGGGAAAAAAGTATGAGTGTTTATTTTGTACTTTGTTTACCTGAGTTTCCCACTTTTTCTATAAATTATATAATTTGTTTCTGTAATAAGAAAATGTTAATCTACTACAATCCTTCATTTTGATGAAAACAAATCCATTTTTTAAAATCTTAGATTTTATAAGAAGCAGAAGTGATTTCCAAGTTGCCATAGAGCCAGTGATTTTGTCCCCTGAGGAAGCTGGTAAGAACCCTCCTAATCACAGCCTATGGCAGATTTAGGGAAGAAAGGTGCTTCCTACAGCTCGGGCGCCTCAGTTCAGCTCCTGGATCCGGAGGCCAAGGCAGCCCATCTCCAGCCTAGTCCATCCTCTTCTTGCTGAGTCACCAGCTTCATTTTCTTCAGAGCCATGTCCACTGTATAGAAGGACTCATCTTTAGTGAGCACAATTAGAATCTACAAGCTGAAAGATTATGGATGACTTCATAAGTCTCTTTAAATCGTTCAATTTCAGGTAGTATTTTTTGGTTGTTTGTGTACCATTTATGCTCAAAGATTTAGCAATGGCTTCAAATATAGGAATACTTATATAAATAGTGAGTCTTTAAAATTTTAATTTCCCTAGGGACACTGCTTAAACTTCCATTATTATATACTTGTTAAATACAAGCATTTTTAACCAGTGATGTCATTAAGACATATGCAAATATCACAGGAGTTTGGGGGTACAAATTTATACTGGCAATTTAATTTTCTATCATATTTTGAGGTTAAACATAACTGAGATCATGGATGAATGCAAATAAATGTGTGAAATAAACATAAGTGGTGTGTGAGATTCTTCTTCCAGCTCTACTTACCCACTCTTCTCAGTCTGCCAGTGGATCCCACTATTCTCAAGTTTAGACCAGGGCTTAACAAATGTTAGCAAGCATCAGCAACATCTCAAGAGCTTGTTAAAATGCAGATTTCTGGGCTTCACTCCCAAAGCATGCCAATTTAGTAGTCACAGGGTGGAATCTGAGAATTTGCATTTCTAACAGTTTCCCAGGTGAGGCTAGAGTCTACATGTAGACTCCAGATGTTTCCCACTCATTGTCTCATTCTATTGTAGTTCTTCCTTTTTCTACTTCAAAGGAACCTTTCTCCATTAATGTAATAACTGATGATAATTAGCATAAATATATTCATGAGTGACTCATCCCAGGTACTATGTGGACATCTCATAAGAATCTTCTTGAGATGCTTTAATTCAAAGAAATCAAATTAATGATGAAAGTTTTCTATATCAGAGAGGATGTTTATTTGGGCACAGAGGACTTTCAGTGTCTCTCACAGCATCCATTACTAGATGTAGGTGGTCCAGTGTGTGAACAACAGTTATGTCATTTCAAAACACTGATGAAGATGAAGTCGTATCTATAGGTAAATCAAAGCAGTTTAAAAAATTTACATATACACACTCATATATATGTGTGTGTGTATATATATATACACATATATATGTATATATATATATATATATATATATTTTTGTTCTAACCAACTGCAAATAAGATTGCTCTTTTCCACAACTTCATGCATCAAGATATGTAACAGATGTCAAGTGAAGTGACAGGGTTTGGGATGATGTTCATGAATTAAAGGGCAGATGTCAGTTTCAAGTGACGTGTTTTCTATAATATACTGTCTCTCTTTGTTTATCTTTCAGATACTATCTATAAAGCAACTGTTCATCTATTTAGTCTTGGGTAGGGGGTAGAAACGCAAGCCCAATCTCAAATTTAGTTTGTCGTTTGCCTTCTTGAAAGATGTGATTTATGTTTATAATAAAGTATTCGAAATGTCATTTAATAGGAAAACAAATGGCCATAGGATTCCTGTGAGAAAAACAAGAGAGAGAGAGAGAAAAGAGAAAAAGGGGTTTGGAACTTTGAATCAGACGTTTTTATCTCACTACACTTTAAGTTACATATTTTTATTCTAATTGTAAAAATTATCTCTCTTGATATATCTTTTCCATTTTTTTTCAAAAAGAATTCATCAGCTGGGTTAATGATGACACAAAATTTTAATATATGCATTAAACATTTAAGTTTTAATATATTAACATGTCATAAGATGTGAATAATAACAATGTTTTATATATGAAGTGAAAACATATTTTATGTTAGAAATAGTTATAATGCTTGAAAAAGTGACTTATATCCATAACAATTTCATTTAAATATTGCTTTTGCTCCCCATCTATCTTAGATGCAATTTTATAGTCCTTTTAAAAAATTCATTTCAGTGTGACCTCTTTGAGACTGCGACTTAGTGCCTCTAGCCTACATATCCAATTGTACTTGTATTTGCTCCTATTCAATTACCTTTTAACATGCAGAGAGTAGCTAGCACCCAGGTCTGTACCTCATTCCCATTTTGAAACTCTCCAAGAATTACAACTTTGGTTCAGTTGCACTGCAAGAAGAGAGAAGGGCAAAAGGAATCTATCAAGGTACTCAGATGTTAGATCCCATGGGTAGTTTTAAATGTCCTGAGTCTGGGCTCTTACCTGACCCTAGAATGGACTTCGGAAACTTTATTCTGAAAAGCATAGAAATATATTATTAAAGGAAACCTTGAGAGAGTTCTGTTTCTTGCATTGGGGAACAAAGAAAGAGGTGCTTGAATAAGAAAGGAACTATTGTGTCATAGAATAGAACCACAGGCACTTTTTCTTTTTTAAAGATTTGGTTTTCATAGCTACTCTAAGATTCAATTACTACATCTGTAAAAATTGTTGATTTATATCTTCCTCTATGAAAATGCAGTGATAAAATGAGGAAATATACGAATGTAATGTTTGAAAAGATCCCAAATTTTTAAAAAATTCAGACATTACTATTACCAGGCATCTATTATGAGACAGATTTGGGAGTTGCCACACATGCTTTCTAGAGATTAGATTTGCACCTCTAGTGTTTTGACGATAACTCTAAAGCCTTTGGCAGAAAACTTACACTTTGTATACAATAAACCTATCTCAGTAGAGCTGGGTCAATATCTATTTGCTTCAGAGTACAGGGAAGACTATGTGGGTTGTATACATATATCAAAATAGCACATTTTACCCATAAACATACACAATTATAGTTATTTAATTAAAAATAATATTTAAAGATTTTTTTAAAAAATGTCTAACTGCTGTCTGGATATTTTGCCTTCAATAGAAGAAAAATATCTTTAACTGATATTGTTCATGAAGATTTACACCAAGAGAACTGTACAAGAAAATATCATCTGATCTTTATTAGATTATAAATAACTCAGCCAACTAAAGAACTCCCTTGACAGATTGCTTTTGGAATTGACTATGAACATGGTAGAAAGTTTCATTTTTATTCTGCCTATTTACATCTATGTGAACAGGATCTTGGGAAAATTAAGTACGTTTTTAAAGACTTTTACAGATATATTTAGACTATCAAAACTCTCCCCAAAAAGCAAAATTTGTCCTTTCTCATAAAACTCATAATCCCTGTAAAGAACTTGATAAACTTGATCAGTAATGTTTATTGACTAAGAAGGATTGTTGTGTTTTTTTTAATGGAATGATTTAAATTATTATAGAGCAGAAAGCTTCCAGCCAAAGAAATAAATTCCTAATTATGGAACGCCAGATTTCAAACAGTGTGAAGAGAAATTTTTATGATGAATCACTTTCTGATCCCACTAGCAATGGTCTACTTCACCTGCATGTAATCCAGTCCATCTAGCTATTTCTTTCTTACATTACTTCTCTATGGCTGTGGCTGTGTTGGGCTGAGTAGTGATTAGATGAAAATTCTATGCATGGTGTCAAGGCTGGCTTCTCCTGACTCTGTCTTTCTTACAAATTTACTAAACGGAACTCTTTCTCCCCTTATAAATATTTTGCATTTTGACATGGTTTCATCACTAAATGCATCTCAAATAATTTTATATGAATGACCATGAAGAAGCCTAATGATTCTTCATACTCCTTCTGCACTCAGTTGTAAACCTGAATGTATTCTTTGTTCATAAATGGAAACGGAAGTTATTCCTCAAATGTCTTGTACTGGCTTGGGTCCAGCTCTTTTCTCTTTCCTAAGGTAGTTACAACCAGGGTCTTTTTAACTGTGGTAGCAATGTACTATTAAAAAAAACAGTGTTCGAAGAGTCAAGACTTGAGATTTATTTTTCTTCCAGATTGTTTTGTAATCCCCTGGTTAAAAAATAACCATTGTGTTTTATGAGAATAAAATTGTCATAAAATAGCTCAGGACGTCTTTAGAACAATATCCATTAAAAACAGTAATGTACTTTAACAATGTAAGCTCTGATGAATAAAAACATGTGGGTTAAATTTTTCTTAAAATTGCACTCTGATTTCAAAACTAAATGAAAAATAAGTCTGGGAAAAATTCATTTTTGAAGCCAACAAACCAAAGTTTAGTTATTAATCTAAGATACTTGTCAAATTCTAAAATAATAAAGCTTCCTAAATTATAAATTAATTATACTACATTTTACATATTTAGTAGAGACAACAATAAGCTTAAGCATGAGTAGCCCCATCCTCACCTTGCTGCAGAGGATAGTAAAATAGCCTAAAATAGCATCAATTCTAATGAATGCAAATACAATTAAATTAATTTTATTATTTCAAGCTGTAAGTATTTTTAATCATCCCAAATGGAAATTATCTTCATCTGTGATTTGTTAGCACTCTGCTTCTTTTCATGCATTGTCCAGTATTTGTTGTTTTGTCACTTGCAATGGCATTTCACCATTCTATTGTCAACTCTTATATGGCAGGGTGCAAATCCTACACATGATGTGCCTGTCACCACATGCAGTATGGTGTCAGGCCTATAGTAAAACTATAAAGTCAGGATGTTTAAAAAATTGATCTCTTTAGCAAAACTTTAGGAATATTAATCACAATAAGATAAAGAAGAATATTGAAACAGTATTTGAATTTGAGATTTGTCAAAATACCTTTTTTTACTTGAGTTGTTTTGCTTTTGTAAAACTTTATTCTGAATATTATTTACTGAAAAAAACCATAATTATAATTCAAATCTTAAAAACTAAGATATTCTCCAGCTTTTTGTCTGGGCTGAATCAATGTCAAAGTTTATGTATGTCTTTGTACTAAATATTTTAACTCAGACATTAGTTTGGGGCCACCATCTTCATTTAAAGCCTGATATATTTGGGCTCAGTATATTGGCTTTCTATTTTCCTGAAGGGAGGGAAAGAAAGAGGGGAAGGAGGAGAAAGAGAAAAATTAGGAAAATATAGAGGAAGAGGGAGGTATGACAATTGTCTTTCTACTCAGAGCTGAAAATTCCTGAATTTAGGTTCTTTTTAAAGTAAAAAGATTATATTTATTTGCTAACATTTTTAGTGGTGGCAATTGGAGAGGATGGCACCAGTGTTCTTTGACTATTGATTTATTTTTTTATTGTTTTACCAAAGAAAATTATAAAACAGTCATCCCAGATATTTTGCTAAGGAGTTTTGTTTTGTCTTTGTTTTTTTTTTAATATCCTGCATTCCTAATGTAGATGAAAAATAGGTAACATGCAGCAGTTTGATTTTTCAAAAATAAAATGTGCCCTGTAATATTTAACATTCTCCTATTAGTTAAGTAGACATTCTTTAATCTTTCTTGAGCTCCCTGGTACTGGGATCCCATATCTGGCATTGAGCCTGATGCAGGTGGCTACTCATTACATCCTGTTTTGATTAAATCATTCACTTCAAGCTTTTCTTCTGACAGTAAATTCATATATATTTTTTTCCTGGGTAGAAATCAAAGAAAATGTTTGACTCTTTAATTAATTTTTAGAACCACATCAAAATCTTTTCCCATGGGCATTTTCTGACAGCATAGCTATTTTTATCTAGAGCTTTTCTTTGCAATAATTTTTACAACATTGCAGTTTTATATAAAGTTATGTTCAGGTTTATCAAAAATTTTGGCTACAGAATTATCTCTCTACATTTAAATCATAAATACTTATTGCCTCTTCCAGAAATTCTCCAACTATGAGTAGATTGGTGTTTTTATCCTGAAGTTGCTCTACTTTCACTGGCCCAGCTCCATTGGTGCAGGTCTAAAGACTGGCTATGAGAAGCCTGATTATAAAAAGAACCTCAATAAATTTAATGAAATCAAAATCATGCAAGATGTGTTCTTCAATTCAATAAAATTAAATTGGAAATCAACAAACACAAAATTTGAAAAAATCCACAAATATTTGAAAATTAAGCAACACACTTCTAAATAATCCGTGGGTCAACAAGACCACAGGGAAAATTAGAAGAAGGTGTTAAATAAATAAAAGCAAAACCAAAACATTGAAATTTACAAGATGAAGCCAAAGTAGTGCTTAGAGGAAAATTTATAGTATTAAACATTCATATTAGAAGAACAAACTTTTGCCTTAGGAAAACAGATAAAGAATAGCAAAGTAAACTCAAAGCATGCAGAATGAAGAAAATAATAAAGACTAGAACAAAAACCAATGAGATAGAAAGAAAAACAGCAGAGAAAATTAATCAAATGAAAAGTTGGCTCTTTGGGTTCTTTGATAAGATCATTAAAATTGACAACACTTTGCTACAATCAACAAGGTAAGACGGAGAATAGACAAATTACCAAAATTAGAAATGAGAGGACATTCCTATTGACCTTAATGAAATTTCAAAGATTGTAAGGAATTAATAAGAACAATTTGATGCCAACAAATTAGACAAATCAGAAGAAACTTAAAAATTCCTAGAAAGACACAAACTACCAAAATTGACTCAAGAAAAAATAAACAACCTGAACTGATAGGTTACACATAAAATATAGAATTAGTAATGAAAATGTCTTCCTACAAAGAAAAACTCAAACCCAATTAACCTGGTAAATTCTATCAATCATTGAAAGAAAAAAATGTTAATTTATTACAAACTCTTTCCGAGAAATAGAAGAGGAGAGGACAGTTGCCAAAGTCTATACTATAAGGATAATATTATTCTGATACTACAGCCAAACAAATGCATTACAAATTATGGACAAATATATTTCATGAATATAGAGATAGACACAAAATTTCTCAACAAGAAAATGTTAGCAAACAAAATCCAGCAATATATGGAAGGTATTATAAACCATGACCAAGTTAGATTCATACCAAAAATACAGGATTTGGTTTCACATTGAAACACTTATTAATGTCATATGCCCAATTGATGGGATAAAGCTAAAAAAAAAAATCACACGAAAATTTCAATAATCATAGAAAGATAAACTCAGCACCCACTCACAACAAAAATTTTCACAGATAAGGAATAGAAGGGACTATTGCTAATCTGATAAAGGACACCTACAAAAAATCTACAGTTAACATCTGACATAGCTGTCAGATGTTAACAAATGAAAATAGTTAAATATCTAAGATAAATCAAACCAAAAAAGTGCAAGACAATACAACACTGACAAGAGAAATTAAAGATCTAATTAAAGGAGATCTACTCATGTTCATGAATTGAAAGATCAAATAGTGTTAAGGTGTTAAGTTACTGTTAAGTCTTCTGGAATTGATCTTTAGCCTCTCTGCAGTCTTTAATATCCTAATGGGCTTTTTGTAGAAATTGAAAAACTGACCCTAACATTTATGTGGAAATGCAAAGGACCTAGAATGGCAAAAACAATTCTGAAAAGGCAGAGTTGAGGGATTCATATTTTTCACTTCAAAACATAAAGAAACATAAAGTATAGACTATAGTAATCAAGACAATATGATATTGGCATAATGATAGACATGGAGTTAAACAGAGCAGAACTGGGAATCTGTAAATAAACCATCATATTTATGACCTGTTAATTTTTAACAGAAGTTGTGAAACAGTTCAATAGGGTACAGAGCAATCTTTTCAACAAACGGTGCTGGTATTGGATATCCACATATAAAAATATGTTGTCTAAAAATATCTACCAGAAATTATATAATCTGTATAATAAAAATGTTTTACTACATATACTGAACATAATTTTTAACTAAAATGAGATAAAATTCATTTATCTTATAGCTGTAAAAAAGTCTTAAATATGTGATCTAAATGTTTCAAATATGTAACTTATAAATTCTAAAGATAAATGTGTTTATATGTTACAAAAGATAAATATTTATAAAGTTGAATTTATATTTGCATGAAGCAGTTGATTAAGTTACATCATCCTGATTAAAGATTTCAATGTACTTACATGAAATAACATTCAACCTAGTCAGGGCATTTTGAAAATAGATATATTGTTAACCTAAGTAGTTGAGTATTTAGTTCTGTCTTTCCTTACTTGTTATTGAACCAGCAACCTCAGTTGCATGTAATTTATAAAATTTGCATGGTGAATGTTAGACAACTTGATTTCAAGAATTTTAGATTAAATTAAGTGTATTATTTAACATAGGTTGAATTATTTTATGAATAATTTTCTATTACATGAGCTATTATACAATATTATACACTTAAAAGTGAAAACTCAATTTAGAGGCAATATAGCCATTAACAAAGAAAATAAGGCAAATATTCCCTTTTTAATCATCCTCAGATAAAAGAGAATTTAAGATGTGTAATCTTGAGGGAATATAAACCCAGGGTTTTGGGTAAACTCAACTTGTAGGTTCTTGGTGTCTTCTAACTACCTGCTCTATTGGAATGAAAAAGACAAGTACTCCCAAATCAACCTGGGAACTACTAGGCATTAAATGCACAAATGACGAGAAAACACTACTCATTATTCCAGACATGCATTTATGTTAACAAACGTTAAAAGAAAGTCTCTAATTATATTCACACTGCCTTTTCATAGCCTAATATTAATAAAGGATGGAGCATATTTCTAAACCACAATAGTGGTTTGGCATACGTTGGGAAGACTTAGAGAAACTGGAGGTTAAAGAGATATTTTCAAATCTAAAATATCCACTTGGTACTACAAAAATCTTCTATGTTTGACCCAGGAAATGGGACAGGGATATAGCCTTGGCCAGCATTATAGGCTGGCCTTAAGATCTAAGGACATTATTAAAGAAAAGCCACATTCAAGAAAAAGATGAGATAAATAACTACAAAAGGCAGAGTCATTTTCATTCACAATTGGTCCTTCAATGCCATTTCTTAAAAGCTGATGCTGGGGCTAATCCCTGCAATTCCTGCTTTACCAGCAAGTCCTGGTAGAACCCTCTGAGAATTTTCATATTCCAGGGTTCTTCTTGAAATATTTCACCACTAGACTGAAGGCAAGCGTAAGGTACATGAAGGAGTGCCCCAAATGCCCACGACCCCTCTTCCTGCTACACTACCTTCTCTCTCTCAGACCTCACTTATGGCTGCACGAAGAGTTCCCTACAATCAACTAAGGAAGAGATAACTCAGGTCTGGTTCCAGATGGTTCTGCATGATCTGCAGGCACCCTCTAGACATTTGGTCGTCTATGGCACATCAGCATTTTCCTGAGCTATTGTTAAGGACAGTGGTGCAGAAAAATCCTGCCACTGGGCAGAAATTTAAGCAGTGCACCTGGCCATTGTCTCAAAGAAGAAATAAGTCGTAGACTAGGACCAAACTGGCTATAGCCACCACTGAGGGCCCAATATGCCAACACTACAGACTAACACTAAAACCCCAAGTTGTCACAATTCACTTGGGTGATCAGCCAGATAACTGATTGCAGCTTGCTTCAAGGATTTCATGCTGGGGCCAATATTTTGTTCTTACTGGAATAGACATTTATCCTGAGTATGGATTTCCCTGACCTGCACACAATGCTTCTGCCACAACTACTTTTGGTAGACTTACAGAATGCCTCATCCAGTATCATTGTGTTTCATCCAGCACTGTTTCTGATGAAGGAACTCATTTCACAGCAAAGTGTGGCAATGGGCCCATGCTAATGAAACTCACTGATTTTATAATTTTCTCCATTATCCTGAAGTAGCTGGCTTGACAGAGTGGTGGAATGCCCTCTTAAACTTTCAGTTACAGCACTGGCTGGCTGAGTGGAAATGCCTCACAGAACTAGGGGAGTGTTCTTCATGTGGCTATATATGCTCTAAACCGAGCATCCAATGTATATGGTGCTATTTGTTCTATGGCGGGACTCACGGGTCCAGGAACCCAGAGGTAGAAATATGAGTGGCACCACTCACTGCTACTGCTAGGGATTGACTAGCAAAATGTCTGCTTCCCATTGCTGTGATCTCAGGCACTGCTGGTCTTAGTTCCAAAGGGAGAAATGTTTCCATTAGGAGACATAACAATAACCCACTGAACTGGAAGTTATGACTGCCAACTGGCCACTCGGAGCTCTTTATGCCTCTAGGTCAAAGGCAAAGAAAGCAGTTGCAGGACCTGGAGTGACTGATCCTGATTACCAAGGGAAAAACCTCACTGCTCAACACTGTTTGGGTCAGGAAGAGTGTCTGGAATGCAGGAGATGGCTTCGGGCATCTCTAAACACTATCATGTCTTGTGATTTCGAGTGAATGGAAAACTAAGCACCCCAATTCAGCCAAGACTTCTCGTTGTCCAGACTCATCAGAAAGGAAGAATTGAGTCACTCTATGAAGCAACAAGCCATAAGCAGCTGAGGTGCATTCTGAGGGCAAAGTGAATATGGATTGGGTACAGGAAGAGGTGCTTATAAATAGAAATTATGACCGCAGAACCTGTTTCAAAATCAGGGATTCCTTTTTTTAAGCTATAAATATATTTGTATATGTATTAACCAAATATTTTTGTTTTCTTCTCCCTCTTATGCCTTTATTACTTAGCATAAGATATATGTAATTAACTTTATACCACAATATTTAAGCTATAGGAAATCAAAGGAGAGGAGTGAATATTACTTAAAGGCTTTCTATCCTCTCCTGGGGAACAAGCTGGCATGTTTTTGGTTATACAGAGAATAGTTATACCATGTTAGACAGAAATACAACTTTGTTATTGTCCTTTGGAGATTAAGCATGGTTTAACGAGATGTATATGGATGTTAAGCTGACAAGGGGTGGAATGTGATGGTCACTTTATGTGTCAGTTTGGCCAGGCTATAATCCTTAGCTATTCAATCTCACATCGAGGCATGTGGTGAAGGTATTTTGTAGAGATAATTAAAGTTCATAACCAATTAACTCTAAGTAAGGGAGATACCCTAGATACTCTAGGTGAACCTGATTCTAACAGATGAAAGTTCTTACGAGAAGTACTGAGGAATCTCAGAAGAAACAAAATTCCATCTCTGGACAGCAACTTCAGCTCATGCCTAAGTGTTCTGGCCTGTCCCTTCTGACAGCTGTCCTTCAGATTTCAGAATTGCTTTCCAGTTAGGCAAGCCAATATCTTATAATAAATCTCTAATATCTCCTACTGATTTTGTACTCCTGGTTCTGTACCTCTGGTTGAACCCTGATGGATACAGACATTTAAAAACCATTGGGAAAATAATATATTAAAGTTTCTATTAGCTGTTAACACTAAAACGCCACCATTAAAGTTTTGATTAGCTGTAAACAATAAACGTCAGGTAGTTTTCCAGGGGACAGGCTACTGAATATGGATCTCTGAGGGAGACGACAGGAGTGACTGGGAATGGGTGCCCTCTTCGAATGGGAGTGGTCATCCTACAGGCAAAAATCCTGCAGGAGGGGAAAGATGAAGGAAAGGATGCCTAGGCATGATGAATACCCATGCGCTGAAGGTAGGGAGAAGGGCAAAGACAGAATTTATGGTTGCACTTACAGCCATCCCTGGCTACACGTCCAAAGTAGAACAGGATTCTGTGATTATAAACAAGGAGCCAAGGGACATTTTAGTAAGGCAGTGCCGCAACTGTGACCCTATTTTGTTCGCTTTTTGCTTTCTTATTTCTTTTTGTTTTCCTCATCTTCATCTTCTCTTTATAATTACCCGTTATAAGTGTTATAGTAGCTACCTTTAAGAAAAACTCAACAGGACTAGCAAAAAGAGTCTGAGAGTTTTCTATATTTTATCTCATCAAATACACTCAGTGGTCCTGTGAGATAGGATCCTAAGTTATTCCTATAAGGGTTAGAGAATATGAACCATTGCCCAAGGTACTTATGTAAATACAAGTATAAATACAATTGCCCAAGGCCCTTGTATACGTCAATTGCCTGAGGACACATGCCTGGTGTCAGAGCTAGAAGACTATCTTAATCCTGTTTTATCTATGTGACCTAGTCTCTCAATTATTGTGTTATCCTGCACTTCAAAGAGAAATAATTTCCATAGAGTCAGCACCAATGATCAGATAGAGGATAATTTGCAGATCATAAAGCCACAGTATAAAATAAACTTGGAGAGATGACAGGGCTTTGATTTTGACTTTCTGTTCTGCAAGAAGTCAGGATGTCCATCTGACTTCCATTCTCTCCTGATTATTCCTTGCTCCTGAAAAAGATCACATTGATACACACACTTCCTTTTCATCTCATCTAGTGCTGCTTTTTAAACTTTGGCCTGTTTACTAGAGCAGATACTTTTCAGCATATACTTGGCCATGCGTAACGAGGAAAGGGAGGTAGGAGATGGTTTTTGCACACATGGAGAGTTTTAGATTCACCTTTCTGTAAGGGAATGCTGAAATTAGGAAGGGTACCTTTCCCTATACCACCCTAGAAGATAGCTTTTTTCAAAGCTCTCTCTATTTATTTGGAGAGATTATGGATTTGGATATTCAAATTCAAGGTGATTTACATTTTTTTAAAAAATCAGAGAAATTCATAGATAATATCATCTTCTGAAAAACTTGAAGAGGATAAAGTACACTAATTCAAGTAGATGATATGTAGGTCATGATAATATTAAGAAGCAAAAAGAATATGATTTCTCACTGCTTAAAATTGTATTTCTTTTTCCTACGGTCTCATTCAAACTGTTTTTTAAAATATCTTAGGGAACTCTAGGGCATCTTCATTTATTTTAATGTAATTAAATGGAATTTATCAAAGTAGAAGTTCTGAGATTGTATATCTCTATTTTCAACTCTTTTCTCCTCTATTATTTATAACTGTGTGTGCCAATTAATTTCTTGAGTAAGTACTGCTATATATTGTTATATTTTTAAAAACTATTTTCCATCAACTAGGGTTGGAAAACCTAGTTGATTTTCCATCAACTAGGTTTCCAGAGTCATCCATGTCCCTGCAAAGGACATGACCTCATCCTTTTTTATAGCTGCATAGTATTCCATGGTGTATGTGTGCCACATTTTCTTTATCCAGTCTATCATTGATGGGCATTTAGGTTGGTTCCAAGTATTTGCTATTGTGAACAGTGCCACAGTAAACATACATGTGCATGTTGTGTCTTTATAATAGAATGATTTATAATCCTTTGGGTATATACCCAGTAATGGGATTACTGGGCCAAATGGAATTTCTATTTCTATATCCTTGAGGAATTGCCACACTGTCTTCCACACTGGTTGAGTTAATTTACACTCCCACCAACAGTGTAAAAGCTTATATTTCTATGAATTATATTACTCTATATCTAAAACATATTCAAAATTTAATTGTCCCTCACTTATTTCTACTCTAGTCTAATGAAATATCATCCCTTGCCAGGACAAGTGCAATAGCTTCTTCACATGAGCACTGAAGTCTACTTTCTCTAGTGAAACAAGAAAAGAGCTTTATACCTAAAAGACAGGACAATATGAATTCTTTTTAGTCCTTTACCCCAAGATAATAGATAGTTCTGAGCTCCTGATCCCCAAGATACTTGAAGAGCATTGTTGACTGTCTATTATCAGATTTGTCTAACCCCTTTTTGGTATTTTTATATATCTTACATATAATATAGTATCTCTTCAAATATAGAATCACGTGATCTCAAAAAGTTTAGGATGACTTTAAAGGCAATTGCAACTGTGGCCTAGATTCTCAGATTATGTTGAGAGGCTCAGAGCATTTAGGAAATACTTTTATAGCCACAGAACTAGTCAGTAGAAAGAGCATCAAACAGAGGGTGCTAATATTTGGTCTCTAGCTTGAACAGTAGGACTAACTTCAAAAAGTGATACTGCCCCGTATGTATATGTGTATGTGACCTCATGATCACAATGTATTCCTTTTCTAACCACCCTAGGCTAATTGCTATGGCTATTTGGTTATTCTTTGTATGTAAAAGTGTCATAAAATGAAAGCATCTTAAGTGCCACTTAATATAAAAATTTTTTGGCCAGGCACGGTTGGCTCATGCCTATAATCCTAACAGTTTGCAAAGCCGAGGTGGGTAGATTGCTTGAGCTCAGGAGTTCAAGACCAGCCTGGGCAACATGATGAGACTCCATCTCTACTAAAAATTAAAAAAATTAAAATTTAGCAGGGCATGGTGGTGCACATCTATAATCTCAGCTACTTGGGAGCTTGAGGAAGGAGAATCACTTGAACCTGGGAGGTGGAGGTTGTAGTGAGCAGAGATTGCACCACTGCAGTCCAGCCTGGGTGACAGAGCAAGACTGTCTCAAAAAATAAAATTCTGATTACTTTTATTCTTCCCTCATAAGTCACAAGTATCTCAGGTATCATCCAAGCTATTAGGACATTATGCAAATAAAGGCATGCTGGCGAGGTAGGAAAATTTCTGCATCTCTTATTCAGAGTCTAACCACTCATCAGTTGAGTTAAAATCTTCCCAGGAACTCTTTCTTTCCTAATACTAGAGAAACTCCCCAAAATAGTGAGCAATGTGTTTTAAAAACACTTCATTTGGGCCCCTGTAGCTGACACTGGGCCCCTTTCTTATTTGTGTGAACTTTCTGACTGCTTTCTTATTTTATCCCAACACATGGGCTAAATTACGCCTTCCCTTAAATATGTAATTTGAATCACCTTTCCTGCCCAGCAGCTTGTCAGGATTCAGTCACCTGTAGGGGCCTGCAGAAATTACATGCTGAAAATACTGAGCTCTGTGCCAATCCCAACTTCTGCTCTTCAGCCTAAGGCTGGGTAGTTCCACAAGTCAACAATTTCAACAAACACTTATTGACTATTTGAAAGGTGGTGTGTAAGTTACTCTGGGGAATACAGAGATGAATTTTTACCTATATCCTCCAGAGGTTTACCATCTGGTAAATACATATATTTGACACAACCTGAGGCTGTGATACAAGACATGGGAGGGGCATGATTTAAGGGTAGAATTTGGTTGAGGCCCTAAAAGACCCAAGGCATGTTAAATGCAATAATGGGGCTGGGGGGTTGCAGACCATGTTAGGGGAACCAAAGGGCTACCAACATCATTGAAGTGAAGGTTTGTATGTGTGTCAGCAGGGGATGAGAGTGGTACAAGGCTGGACAAGTCATTAGAGAACAAGTCACTGAGTACTTTGAACTTCCACCTTTAGATTGTGGCCCCTATTCTGCTTACAACTGTGACCCATACAAGTTGTGTGCAGGAATGTGGTGCCACCAGGCAAGACAGAGTGTATGTTAGGGGGGGGCAATTTAAGTAGAGAACACCTGGAGACAAGAATGCTCCATTGAGAAGATCCATTGTGTTTGCCATCAGCACAACACCAAACGTTAATGACCCTTTCTTTTGATAACAATTTCTAAGTTTCCCTTTAGGGAACAACACTTCCAGTTAATATACGTCAAGTGTGCTTGATTCTAATTTCGCCTCCAGAAGTGAATATATGGTTTATATGGCTCCAATCAAAACAGTTAAAAATTAGCGGGGCATGATGGTGCACTACATGCTTAGTATCTGAAAAGTAGGTTATTAATGCACTTCAAGAGAATATAGAATGATTTTTGTTTTGAATTCGGTTTATGTAGTGAATTACATTTATTGATTTCTGTATGTTAAGCCAGCCTTGTGTCCCAGGAAAAAAGCCTAGTTGATTGTGGTAAATTAACTTTTTGATGTGTGGCTAGATTCAGTTTGCTAGTATTTTTGTTGAGGATTTTTGCATCTGTGTTCTTCAGGGATATTGACCTGTAGTTTTT
Organism: Cacajao melanocephalus; assembly: GCA_963573385.1. NCBI lineage: Eukaryota > Metazoa > Chordata > Mammalia > Primates > Pitheciidae > Cacajao > Cacajao melanocephalus. The sequence goes on along the minus strand of CAUYLG010053706.1, from coordinate 16,692 downwards.
GTTGTTGTTGTGTCCTTGCTGGATTTGGTATCAGAATGATATGGTTTCATAGGATGGTTTAGGGAGGAATCCCTCCTCCTCGATTTTTTGGAACAGTTTCAGTAGAATTGGCACCAGCTCTTCTTTGTATATTTTGTAGAATTCAGCTGTTAATCCATTGACCCAGGCTTTTTTTTCCCTTCTTCTTCTTTTTTGGTTGGTAGGTTTTACATTTTTGATTGAGTTTCAGAAATTGTTATTGGCCTGTCCATGGTTTCTGTTTCTTCCTGATTCAATTTTGGGAGGTTATGTGTTTCCAGGAATTTATCCATTTTCTCTGTTTGTTCTCATAGAAGTGTTTATAATAGTCTCTGAGGATCTTTTATTTCTGTAGGATCAGTTGTAATGTTTCCTTTGTTATTTCTGATTGTGCCTATTTGGATCTTTTCTCCTTTCATCTTAGTTAATCTAGCTAGTTATCTATTGTTCTTTTTTCTCCTTTCAAAAAGAAACTTTCATCTTGTTGATCCTTTGTATGGTTTTTGGGTCAAAATCTCCTTTAGTACTGCTCTGATTTTAGTTTTTTCTTTTATTCTGCTAGCTTTGGGATTAGTTAAAAGAACAGATATTGGTGAGGCTGTGGAGAAAAGGGAACACTTACACACTGCGGGTGGGAATGTAAATTAGTTCAGCCCCTATGCAAAACAGTTTGGAAATTTCTCAAAGAACTCAAAATAGAACTATCACTCAATCTAGCAATTCCATTACTGGGTATATATCCAAAGGAAAATAAATCATTCTTCCAAAAAACACCTGTGCTCATGTTTATTGCAGCACTATTCACAATAGAAAAGAAATGTAATTAACCTAGGTACCCATGAATGGTGGATTGGATAAAGAAAATGTGGTACATATATATCACAGAATACTACACAGCCATAAAAAAGAACAAAATCATGTCCTTTGCAATATGATTGCATCTGGAGTCATCATTCTAAGCAAATTAATGCAGCAACAGAAAATTAAATATTGTGTGTTCTTGCTTGTAAACCTTTCTATTGGGTACTATATTAACTATCTGAGTGATGGGATTATTAGAAACCCAAACTCCAGCACCATGCAATGTACCTTTGTAACAAACCTGCACAAATACCTCCTGAATCTAAAATAAAAATTAAAATAATAAAAAAGAATTGCCATGTAGCAAATTGTGGTAAGAAAACAATTATAAAGTAATCAAAGTAAAGTAAATAGCCACTGGTAATATTGTAGACCATTTTCTTTTAGAGTTTTATTTTAAAAATCTGTATTTCACTGTTAAATTTTTATTACAAATATGCGATTACAAATTCTTTGAAAATACTATTTATGTTTCAAAAATGATATTTCTTTATATATGTGTCATGACACTCATTGGGGCATTTCCTTATGGTAAGGTATTAAATTATCTACTTTGTCCCACTAGCATGTAAAATAATATTATATATGCCTCATTAAAAGTAACTCTTATTTCTGTCATTTCTTTAGGAAATATCCTTTTAAAATAAATTATTTAATAAAAGTTTATAAGTTTATTAAAGACTCATGACATTTCTAAACCAATGTAAACTTCAGTAGTAAAATGTTGCAAGTACCACTTTTATCACTATTGAGCATTTTAAATGTTAAATTTGACTTACTTAACATGTAAAAATCAAACTCATATTTTGCAAATTTTTTGATTGCATTATTTTAAGTTTCATATAATTATTTACTTATTTGCTTTTTAAATGTCTTCATTAATTGTGTTGTTTGTTTATTTTTTTAACTGTGGACTAAAGGGGTTTTTGTTCAATGATTTAAAATATTCACTCTTGGCTGTATTTCCCACGAATCTTTGATTGAGTATAATCGTCCCCACTTATCCACAGTTCACTTTCTATGATTTCAGTTATTCATGGTCAATCATGGTCCAAAACTATAAAATGGAAAATTCCAGAAATAATTCATAAGTTTTAAATTGCACATTGTTCTGGGTAGCATGATGAAAACTTGTGCCCTCTAGTTTCCTCCTGCCTGGGGTGTGACTCATCCTTTTATCTAGCATATCCAACACTGTAGATGCTACCTGCCTGTTAGTCACTTAGTAGCTGTCTCAGTGATTAGATTGTCATGATATTGCAATGCTTGTGTTCAACTAACCCCTGTTTTACTTACTAATGCCCCCAAAGTACAGGATTAGTGATGCTGGCAGTTAAAATATGACAAAGAGAGTCCGTAAAGTGCTTTCTTTAAATGAAAAGGCAAAAGTTCTTCACTTAATAAGAAAGGAAATAAATCGTATGCTGAAGTTACTAAGATCCATCAAAGGAATGAATCTTCTCTCTGTGAAATTGTGAGGAAAGGAAAACAAATTCATGCTAGTTTTGCTGTAACATTTATGGCCACAGTGTTTAAGTGCTTAGTTAAGATGGAAAAGACATTACATTTGTGGGTGGAAGATATGAACAGAAAGAGATATGTTCTAATTGATGGCAATCGAGTTTCACACTATCTGTTGGTTTCTGGCATCCACTGGGGAGTCTAGAAACATATCCACCAAGGATAACAGGGGATTACTATATACTAGTCAGCTGTTGCTGCAATAATGCTGCATAATGAACAGCCCTAATACTCAGTGGCTTGCCTATTTCTTATGAATAGAACCACTGATTAGCAGTAGCATTGTTCATTTTACTTCTACTAACATTCCATTTGGAATATAAAATCATAGGCCAAGCTCAAGATCAATGGGGCAAAGAAACATATGCTGTCTGCTGTAGTAGGAGGTACTCAAAAAGGCCTAGGCCCGAGAAACACTTGAACCTGGGAGGCAGAGGTGGCAGTGAGCCGAGATCCCGCCACTGCACTCCAGCCTGGGCAACAGGAGTGAAACTCCGTCTCAGAAAAAAACAAAAAAAAATTCTAATAACGAAGAGTGAGTTAAAAAATTAGAGGATCTAATATGCTGCATCAAAGTTTTAAGCTTTGCTTTCAGAGTTAAGATTCTTCAGTGTTAATATTTAATTAGGATCAGTTTATTACCTTTTATGTCAATTCATCCATCACATTTACATATTGATATTTTTAAATGAAATGCTTTTCTGTAATATTCTAAAAATAAAAATTACAGATTTAATATCTCTTTAAAATAATATTTATGAAGTGGAGAAGCCATGTAAAAATTTCTGAGTTGATGAATATTTTTATGAATTTCTGGTCTTAATGTAGTGCAGTCAGAATATGTGGCATATATCATTTGTGCTTTGTAGAATTATTTCCTACTATAGTTTTATTTGTGTTGTAGTATATGAAAATGTTTACATTATGTAAATTTGAAGAAAATATGTAATTTCCATTTCTACAGAATGAAAAGCTGCATCCTTGGTTATCTTTTACTCTTTAAATATCTGTATTCAAATCTTATATTCTTATTTATTTTAATGCTCTTGAACATCTCTAGAAAATATTTTTATCAATGTGTCTCTGTAATCCTAATGTATTTTGATATTTATATCTGATGCTATGTAGACAATATTAATGATTTCTAACTATATCTTTGTTTTGCTAATTACTATAAATGATTCTTTTTGAGTCTCTTGAATTTTGCTTTGCCTTCCACTTTTAAACTAATTGTTATGTCCTCTGATTTCTTTGTACCAAGGGAGTCAGAAGAGATATCTCTAAAGGGGTGGCATTTATATTGACATCAACTGAGCAAGCTACAATCAGTGGCTATGTCATGTTTCCTCTCATTTCAGTTAGAAATTTCATGGGCTGAATGGTAAGATTTATGGCTCTGTGAAAAGTTCCCAGGTAACAGCTGTGGTCAGATATTCTCTCATAACTTTTGATGCTTGTGGAAACAAACCATGACTTCTTAAAAGATCCTGGGCGTGAAAAGATGAATGAGAATATATTTTGAAGCATTGGGACAAAATAGGATTACTTAAGGCACTGAAAATGTCCTGTTTCCAATCACTCTTTATACATTGTAGTTTTGAAAAGTTCTACATATTTTATGCCATGGAGGTGGATGACTCTAATGCCTTTTCCAAGCCTATAATTCTACAATTCTATAGAATAAAAAGAAAAGGAAAGCAAGTCAGAGGAAGCAATGAATAATATCCCTCAACCTTTTATAGTTTACACTGTACAATGTAGATTGCATTATTTTTACTATATGACACCGTATTATTGATATTTAACATTTAATTTCCCTCATGCAAATCATTTGAAATTTCTAGTAATCCTTTGGCATCAGTATCATTAGCCACATATTATTCATGAGAAAATTAAAGCCCCAGAGGAATAAGTACCTTATTTAACATTTCAAGTTGGGAGAAGCAGAATCAAGAACCTAAATCCAAGTTCTTTGATTCTGCATGTGCTGGTCTTCGTACAATATCATACGGCCATATGATCCTGCTGGCCATATGAGATGAGCTATATCACTCCAGGGCTCTTGATTTGTCTAATATGTATATGGTCAAACAAACAAATAAGGAAACACACAGGCACACACACATACAAACGCATGAAATTATTATTCATTGCTTGACAAAGAAAAGAATTTAAGCACTTTGCAGAAACCTACATTTTCCCCAGAAACTGAATTAGAGAAAAGATGGATTCCTTTTTAAGGGACACTAAATGACATATTAGATAGTAACTTAAACTACATGCTTGCAAAACATACAGAAAAACTAAACAAATGCATGCTTCTCAATTTTTTACTTTCATAGGCTGAGCACAGAATTATTTAAATTTTACCTAGTGAAAGTATTTATTGAGGAGTCTCAGATAATATTATCTATATATCTTTTTGTTGTTGTTGTTTCTGGACAGGGTCTCAATCTGTTGCTCAGGTTGGAGTGCAGTGGCATAAGTATCCTTTTAATGCAGGAATAGCACTTGGGAAATCTGAAAAATAAACTCCTAAAATATTGAGTTTATTATGTGAGCAACTTGCAGGAGTTGATCAATCGTATCATGATGGAATTTTCTAGCCTGTGATTATAATGTCTGTATGATGAGTTAAGTGAGAATACTCTAAGCTTTATTGGGTTTTGTTTGTTTGGTTGGTTGATTTGTTGTTGTTGTTTGTTTGTTTTCAGATGGAGTCTCACTCTGTCACCTAGGCTGGAGTCCAATGGCACAATCTTTGTTCACTGCAACCTCTGCCTCCCTGAATCAAGCAATTCCTCTGCCTCAGCCTCCTGAGTAGCTGGGATTACAGATGCCCATCACCACACCCAGCTAATTTTTGTATTTTTAGTAGAGATGGGGTTTCACCATGTCGGCCAGGCTGGTCTCCAACTCCTGACCTCAAATGATCTGCCTACCTCGGCCTCCCAAAGTGCTGGGATTATAGGCATGAGTCACCATGCCCATCCTACTCTATGCTTTAGATATCACATGTAGAAGTGGAGTTTCCACAGCTCTGAAATGATAAGAGCTTGGAGAGTGTTTTCATTACCTCTAGGTCCACTCAACTCACATGAACAAAAGAGTGATCACCTGATAGAATTTGTATGCCAATTGAAATTTAAAGTCACACGGCAGAGCATTGCATTAGGAGATATGGGTTCATGACAAAACTCCTCCTCCTTTCACCTGAGAAATCTAGTGCCTAAAGTAGAAACTGATAGTAAAAGTTGCCACATTCACAAAAACAGAGGACATTTCGACTAGTCTACACCACTTTCAAAAATGGCACAGATGAAGAGCTCCTTTTATGTTAACTTTGTCAGGCTTAACATTTCCATTTCAAATTTAATGGCAGTCTTATTGAGCAATCTTACTCATATGTTGAAATGTTTTCTAACCATGAAGTGTGACTATGTTGACTTGAACTTTTTTCAGAAATATGTTTAACATGTATACAAGTGAGAGAATTTTTAGGTCAGTTCACATACTTTATATCACTAATAACATTTTTCTAGCATTTAGGATGTCTGGAGTGTATCAATTCCAGCATACTTTGTCAAACCAAAATAATAAATAAAGCTTACCCCATTGTAGCAATGCTATGCTAACTAAACATTTGGCTCTTATTTGTTTATACTGCAATAAATTTATTCTCTTTCAGTTGGGAGTTTGTCTCCTTCTAATGGCCTAACTTTGGTTGTACAACTTGTTTGGATAATTTTACTGTCTCTTCACTCTCAGAGTTCCAACTTCCTGAAGTTAAGTTCTGTGCTTTAAAATTCTCAGAACCTGTGTCCCTTCCAGATAGATATCTCCTCTTGTGTATGAAGGTGAAACAAACTTTGCCTAGTCACTGATTTATACAGAAAGAATGAGAAGAATTTTAGTTTCCATAGCAGCATCTACTAGAATTTTCTTGTACAATATTGAGTGCTGAATCACAAACTGTTGTGGTTTCTTAATTAGGGTGCAGCATTGTCAATGAGAGTTAATAGATAGTTCAACCTTCAGTCATCTAGGTGAGATATAGATAAATGTAAACCAGACTGAAAATATTAAAGAATCTATAAATAAGTTTTAATATATCTTTAAAAGTGGTCAGGAGGAGGCAATCATTCTGCTTCTGGTTATGAGGGAGAAAGTGTTATCAGATTTACATTCCCAAAGTAAACAACTATAACATTCAAATATTTCATGGAACCATTTTCTGGCATTGGACAACTGGCGTCAAAGTACAGTGATTCTTGAGAAAAGAAAAATATGCAAAGTTAATTCCACATTTCCTTCAACATTCAGACTGTGAGTACTTTCCTCATGATTGCACAGGGAAATAGTGCTCAAGCCAAAAAAGTTCACTTTCCCAAGTTGAGAAGGCAAAGATAAGCATCCATTGCTACTGAGCCAGATGAAATCTTGTGTGTTGGCATACTTAAGAGGAGAAAATGCAAAGGGAGAGCCTTGGATCTGCACAGAGGTTTCCACTGACCCCTTGGCTGGGAGTAAGCTGTGCATGCACAGTGCAAAATAACATGATGCCTAGCAGAGAGTGACTTCTGGAATGAGAGCCACACAGAGACACAGAGATCATGCAGTGTTCTAAGACGTAGTAATTTCAGTTATGCCAGAGTGGAAATATGCTATTGGGCAACTTAGACATTCAATGTAGACCCAAGAGAAGTGATGCTTTGGGAATCAGGAACACACTAGGGCAAAGGACAAATTCAGTGTAAGTCTCCTTTAACAAAGCATAAACAAAGTCAGATAAGATCAAGAGGGTGTTCCAGTAATTAATTGCTGTCAAAACAAAATTCAACACCTTTTAAAGAAATACTACCTATCTTAGACATCCTACAACAAAATATTCATAATGTTTTGCATACAGAAAAAAACAAGCATGCAAATGACAACCTTAAAAGTGTGACTGACAACAAAGAGAAAAGAACAGGCAATAGAAACAGACCATGAAATGACCACAGTGTTGAAATTAGCAGACAGTATGTGAAATCTTTTGTCATAATGATGTTCAAAGATTTTTTAATATGAACATAATGAGAGATAAAGGAAATACCACCAGAGTAATGATAAATATAAATAAGAATGAAATTGGAACTCTAGAATAGAAAAGTTTGATATTCAAAAACTTGAAAGGTACTAGATGGGATTTAATATGGACTGTAGAGTTATAGTTCTGTGCAGGTAGCATGAGGAGCTCTGTAGATGCACTTCCCAGAGAAATAAGCATAACTGGTGAAAAACTAGAAAAACTAAACTGTTTGAGGTCTTGGAAATTTGTCCTAAAGCCATAAGCAAATGAAAAAAAATTCAAAAAAATCTACTAAAACTCTACAGACCACTGAGAGTACATGGCATTTGAACCACAACCCACACCTTCACTCACTCCTTCCAGCTAATAATGAATGAAACTCCACTAGGTGGGTGCAGACAAGAACACAGGACTTCTTCTTTTCCTAGGCCTCAGTTGAGGACTACAGTATCTTCTCAAGAGGGGCAGGCCAGCAGCACTTATCATCACGTTCAGATGTATGTTGCAGAGGCTGAATATACAACTGGTAGAACAGTAGAAGACATGGATACTTACACAAAAGCTTGGAATAGAGAAGAGATTTAAAAACCAAAAAGAAAAAAAAAGAAAGAAAGTAGCTAAACTAGGAATAGATTGTGATTTTCCTTCACTGGTCTTATGGAAAAAGGAAAAACAGTAACTCAAACACAGATCTTCAGAACTTGATAAATAGTCACGTTTTACCAAAGGAGAAAAAAGATTTCAAGTACTCTGACTCTCCTAAGATAGTCTGGATCACGCAGCAGTTTGTACACCAACATTTTTGGAGAAGTGAAAATCAGAATGGCTGGAATGTTGATGATGAAATAGTTTCAAACAGTCCTTATCTGGTGTAAAAGAAGAAATACTAAGAACTCAAAACACCTACCCATTCAGGGAAACAAAAGATGAAGAAAAAGTCATTGCTATGTGTTGATATGTATTCTGAATATATTACGTATATTATTTCTTCTGAAAATGGAATGGTTTTGCTATTAGGACTGATTCTTTACATTTAACTACGTAAAATGAAATGTGACCATTGGCAAGATCTTTGGAATGTAAAAATATTATTACTTTGAGTAAACAAGGGAAGCAATAAATAATTTTAGCTAACCTACTCTTGATGAAACACACAGTTGCATTCCAGCTTACAGCAGCTAAGTTTGTACTGCCTCTTTATCCAGTTGGTCTCCTCCGGTTTCCTTTGCAGATATCATAGCTATCCTTAGTTACTCCACCTCTGTAGGAAAGTCATATAGTCAACTGTAGGCTTCCATTAGAAGCTGCAGTCATTGTTGTCATCACCAGTCTTGCTTGACATCCATATGTCATGTGTTAGAGCTAATAAGCGGCACACATTTAATCAGTAAAGATACTTAAGAGTTCAACAACATATGGCTAATTTGGAAAGCTAAATTAACTGAAGAGTGAGAAGGCTTTTCAAATATTAATAAGGATTTATTTATGTGTATACAGATTCATTTATGTGTCTATGACTTGTTTGTTGCCAGTAATGTCAAATTCATTTTGGATGTCCTAGCATGGATCAATAACTATCATTTTCTAACAGACACATCAGTGTAGAATTACATTGCAAGATCTAAACACTGTCCAACAATAAACTTCTTCTACAATATATTTGAATGCAACTGAGACTCAGAAATCTTAAAATAAAATAGTAATATTTTGTCTTCTCAACTAAAAATAGTATAAAAAATGTAATACTTATGAAAAAATTTAACAGCAAGATGCATAAAATATCTACTGAAAACTATAAAACATTGCTGAGGGAAATAAATATTTAAATGAATGGAGAAAAATATTCACATTCATGGACCATAAACCAATATTGTCCAGATGTTTATTGTCCTGAAGTTGATCTATAGACTCAATGAATTGCATAGTATAATTTTGTGAGCAGATTCTAAAATTTATATGGAAATGAAAAGGATCTAGAACAGCAAAATAGCAAAATCTATCTTGAAAGAGATGAACACAATTGTAAGACATGAGCCTTCCGATTTAAGACTCACAGCTGTGATAATCAAGACAGAGTGGATTTGGCAAAATGATAAACAAACATATCAATGGTCAGAATAGATAGTCCAGAATAGATAGTCTAGACATAGGCCCACATATATGTGGTGAATTAATTTTCAAAACAATGTCAAATCTACTAAATGGGAAAAGAAAATCTCAAAAGTTATTTTGTAACAAGTAAGTAAGTATACAGAAAAACACGTATGATCAAATTCTGCCTCATACTATTAAGAAAATTCATTTAACGTGAATTGAATAGTTTTAAACTTTACAGAAAAAAAAACTACAAATGCTCTCAGAGAAAACATCAGAGACAATCTTCATGACCTCGGGATAGGCAAATATTTCTTAGGGACACCAAAAGAATGAGCTACAAAAGAAAAACAAAGTGTATAAATGAGGCTTCATCCAAATTTAATACTTCTATTTTTCAAGAAATACTAGGAAGATAACAAAAAGACGAGCCACATTCTAGGAAGAAATAGCTATCTATTAATCTCTCTCTCTCTCTCTCTCTCTCTCTCTCTCTCTCTCTCTATCAGTTTTCTATCATCTATTTCTCTGACAAGAGACTTATAGCCAGAATTTATAAAGAACTCTCACAACTCAAAAATGAAAAGTCAAATAGGGAAATAGAATACAGAATCTATACCCAATATAGAAGCTTCCTCTTTGTAAATAGTTTCCACAATGGGCCCACTGTTTTATGAGAGATGAAATGGTAGGCAGGCAAGGAGCCAGGTGAAAAACTAGAAGGCTCATGTAGCTCTTCGAATGTCTGAAGTTATTGTCATTTTTCCTCAATTTTTTTTTTGTTTGTTTTTGAGAAGGAGTTTTGCTCTTGTTGCCCAGGCTGGAGTGCAATGGCACGATCTCTGCTCAGCACAACCTCCGCCTCCCGGGTTCAAGCGATTCTCCTGGCTCAGCCTCCCAAGTAGCTGGGACTACAGGCACATGCCACCACACCCAGCTAGTTTTTGTGTTTTTAGTAGAGACGGGGTTTCACCATGTTTACCAGGATGGTCTCGATCTCTTGACCTTGTGATCCACCCACCTCGGCCTCCTAAAGTGCTAGGATTACAGACATGAGCCACTGCGCCCGGCCTCCTCAATTATTTCTAAAGTGAGAGTGATGTCCCCAAGGATGTTAGGAGCGTTACAGAGCAAATACTTAGAAAAAGAACCACCATTCCTTCAAGCAAATTTCCAAATTAGTAATGAAACAGGGGAAAGATCTCTGAGTGGAAAGCAGAGACACCCTTGTTCCAGCACCAGCAGTGCTACCGCTGTACGTTAGAACCAAACAACGTCCACTAGGCCTCTGTTTCCTTTTGTAAAACATGGAACCTGAACAAAAGAATACCTACTATTCCTTTCAAATCTAAACTATTATTTATCCATCCATTCATTTATTGCATGTATCAACCATTTATTTGTATCTACCATCTATATTTGCTAATCACCTTTGATAAACAGATATAAAAATAATCTCTATACTCACTGAACTCAATCCAGCTGAAGAGACACATATAAACAGCTAGAGATATTTTAAAACTGCCAAAAGAATTCAGATCCAAGTATTGCCCAAGCGGGAGCCCTAAGTGTTTGACGTATCCGGGTTAGCAAATAGGCTCACATGGAAGCACTGCGATGTGTGCCAATCCATGCAGTGGTGGAGGGTGAATGGAAGAGAAGAGTGGCCTGGAGATCCATGTGCTATGCCAGGGAGCTTGGACTTTATTCTCTAAATGAGAATCATCAAAATTTCTTTTCTTCTTCTTTTTTAAGGATGTTTGAGAAAGACTGCCTAGCAATAGAATAAATTGATTATAAATCATTTGGTACTTCTTTGACCAATTCATTCTTTAATATACTATTTTCTCAATTTTCCATAATGAATCTACCTCACTTTGAGAGCTTTGGTTTCCATCCTGGAAATAACTTTTTCTGTTCTTTTAAATCTACACAGTGTCATTCAAACAACATTGACACATCATTAGAAATACCAAGTTTTTCCAGGCAGTTTGACTAAAGCACATTAGAAGAGTTTACTTGCCTAACTAAAAGAAAAAATAAATATGATTTCCCTGCTGAAAATAGCTATCACTCTCATTTCCTTCCTCTTTTGCAATGCAGAAGAATATGGAATTCAAGTAAGATAGAAATAAATTTATAATAATAATGTTTTGAAAAGGCATAAACATATGCTTGGCTCTGTGATGATTTTCACACAACTAAACCTCTTTTTCTATTCCCATTTATGTTGGCAAAGTCACAGTAAGTTAAACTGGCAGAAAATTCAGCAGCGTAACATTTTGGAACACCAACATAATAAATATGAGTTGGCTGAGTGTTTGAGCGGTCCAATTAAATCTATTCTGTTTTGATTATAGCTGAACCACTTGAGCTATATTTCACAACATATGGTATATTTACATATACAATCAGCCCTCTGTATCCAATGATTCTGCATCCGTGGATTCAACCAACCACTGATTGAAAATATTTTTTTAAAAAAACTGTACTGATCATGTACAGACTTTTTTCTTAGCATTATTTCCTTAACAATACAGTGTAACTACTATTTACATAGCATTTACACTGCATTATGTATTATGTATCTAGGGATGATTTAAAGTATCCAAGAGGATGTTCATAGGCTATATACAAATACTATGCCATTTTATATAAACAACTCAAGCATCCTTAGATTTTGGTACCCATTGGGGGATGGTCCTGGAACCAATCTTCCGTGGATACAGAAGGACTCCATTTATGGGCTATCTTTGTATTTTAAGAGAATGCTGCAGATAAGCACTTATTTAGGCATGTGATTAGAAATATTTTATAGGAATATGCTTTCAGTGTTCACATCACACAACCTTAAAAAGTAGCCAAATACAGAAACAAAGATGCAGTCTAGTTATCCATCAGGATTTGGTCAGAAAACCAGCTACCACACTGGGTATTTTAAGCAGGAAAGGGTGTAACACAGAAAAGTACAGTCGGAGACAGTTATTGCAAGGTCAGGAAAGCTGAAAAGCATACCAAAAAATAAGAGAGTAGGAGGATCCTAATAAACCTCCACCAATGATCTATGCTGCCTACAGCATTGGAAGAGGACACCTGAAGGCCACGGCGGAACCCCCATCAGCCATCTGCAGATGCCCAGCTGCTCCCGGAGAATAATAGCCTCACTATATCTTCCACTTCCAAACCTCACACAAATGCCTTTCACTGGCAGAATTTAAGCCAGATTCCCTACTGGCTAGTAAATCTGGTTAATGTAGCTTCCAAGCTGTTAAGCCCCATGTAACAAGACAGAGTTTAAAAGAGCAGGCATCATATTACATACCAAGACACAATGTCTAGTTAGATCTCCATATACATATATTTAAATTTCCAAACAACAATAATATTATTCTTTTAACTAACCTGCTAGAACGATCCCTCACTCTAATGTTCAATCCCTCCCTCAAAAGGCAAGACACAAAAATCCTAATGCCACTGTTTTCATTTTTGGATATTCATTCTTTTTCTTTCTTGGTCAAAATTCCTACCCAATATCCTATAATTTTGCAGACAGAGATATGCAATTAATGGCTAACAATACTCTTTATGTAAGCTAGCAGAAAAGAAAGCAGAAAATGAATTTGGCTAAGATAAATCCATTACATGTATAATATAAAATATATGAAGAAAGAATATGAGCATAGTTATACTAAAGTCCTTCCTCCTGTAACTGATTGTAAAGCTTACTTCTATTACCCATTTCATGTTTATTTTGTTTTTAGTCAGCATCTCAGGTGGATGTACGCTTTTGTCTGGCAGAGAAATCCAAAGCCTCGTTTCTGAGTTTGCCAAGCCGTTAGTAGTCTTGCCTCCATTGGGTAACTGTGATTTTCATTCACAGTGTTAGAAATCATATGAGGTGCACCCAGATGATCCCCCAGCATTCTTGGCATTCTTCTCCTTCCCTGATGGCATTAGCCCTATTTCCTCTTGATAATTAGAATTAGCCACCCTAGTCAGTACAGCATCCCTCTTCTTGTTATTTCAATGGCATTGGAAATTTAATGTGGCCAGGTTGCAATCTGACCTTCAAGTTCAATGTGCCCCCTGATAGAATCTTTTCTTTCTTGGGAACCAAGATCTCAGAGTCTGTAGAGCCCAATGCTAGGAGACAGGAAGCATAACTTTTCACAGTCGTTTATTAAGTGAAAATATTGAGAAGAGTTATGTCCTCTTCCACTCCTTGTTTCTCAGAGCTGTGATTTCCTATTTTAGGAGAAAGAGCACTATATCATATTCATAAGTATAGGTATTTGGCTTAGCTTCTGCAAGATATTTTCTTCAAGCCAAAATAAAACTGTCTTCAATAAGCTATTCCATTTTCCTATCAGCTCAGCTTCTATTATTATGGAATTAATTCCTTGTTTATGGATGATGAATTCATTATCATCTTGATTGTGAATAAAGTGTCATTAATCTATAGACGAGGGTGTAGGTAGAAGCACTGAGAGCAGGGAAGGTTAATCCATATCAAGAGGAAACATCTATCCTAGTGAGGAGACATAACTGTCCCCTCCATTATGAAAAGTTTCAATGTAATCAACCTAATATCAGATGATTGGTTAGGTGCTTTGGAAAATGGCACCATATTAGGGGTTCATAGTGTTGGCTTCTGCTGGTGGTGTGTTGAATACTCAGCAATGATCACAGCCAAATCGTCTTTGATTGGATGAAGCCTGTGCTTTTGATCCCAGCCATAACCTCAATCCTATTACCATGGCTGTTTAGTTCCTGGGGCTATAAAGCAAGCACTGAGGTAGCTGAGAAAAGATGATTGACATTCATAGTGAGTGACCTTTGATTAGCATTCCCATGGAAAACAAATATTTTCATGATCTCTGTGCATTCTGAGAGCTCCATTTTTATATCTTCTTATGTTCTATCCTCTAGAATAATTTCTTCCAAAACTGACCATCTGGCCAGACTGTTAGATGCTGCCCATAAATTAGAATAGAAGTTTATCTCTGGTCATTCTCCTGTTATGCACAATGGAAAACAAGATACTGGGAGTTTTTTCCCCTAAAAGTATTTCTCTTTCCTCCTGCTGAGCAGGGCATGCCCTGAGAGAGGTGTGAAGCTGAAGCCATTCAAATGTGGAAAGTGCCGGTATATCTTACGGAACCAACTTAAGAGCAATCATTTTATCCCTCATTCAACTGGTCAGAGGCAACTCTCTATGAGGACAGATAGTGTGTTTAGTGAGAAGTGGCACTACATTAGGAATAAGTTTCATGAAGGTGTGATTCATCTGTACACTAAATTTACTTATGCCTTCACAACCCACTTAAGTCCAATCTTGTAGGTGGACTTCCACTTGAAGAAAAGTGCTTCTATACTGGCCCATCATTATGACTTGATATATCAGATACACCTTTTATGGGTCTATCTTCATGCAGTGTCCCATGATCAGGCAATTCATTCTTAGCAGGGCCCAGTACAGTATCAGGAGTTGTTTCTGAAAAGGAAAAAGTTATGTGCAGAAGAGGGAGTGGCATTGCTCTAAAGTCTTCACAGTGAATCTCTCATGGGAGCTTGTCAGTGGCTCTGTACAGCATTCCTGCATGCACCATAGACAATTCAAGCTCCATTTAGATTTGTGGTCATAGATGCAGTTGGCAGAGAGGCCTGGGCAAGCTGGCAGCCTTAAGAAATCATTTCATATTGTATTTTAAAGTGTGCAAAATTAAAAACAAAGAAAGTCATTCATGAAAAAAGAAAGAAATGCTTAGTATATAGGTCAGAGCAGCACACTTAAATATAGTATAGGTTGTCTTTAAAATCCAAAGAAGCTTCCAAGTATTTCATTTCTTTCTTAGGACTTGGAAGTAAAAGGTGCAAAAAATTGTCATTTACATTAAAATGTGATATATTACATTTCTGAGGCCATAATGTCACTAGAAAGTTCAGGGAGATGGCAGTCAACTGGCTTTTAATAGAGTTATTGCCCTATATGGGTCCTCAGCAAGGCATCCAGAGTATTTACTACATGTATTTAGCAGGTATTATCTGCATAATGTTATCAACACAGTGGACAACCTTAACATTTTGTGGGTCAGTGAAACAGTCAAGGTTCTATGGATTAGATTATGAAAGACACCAGAAAACTAATACAACTCTGAGATAAATTAGTTAATCTGTTTTGTTGTTCCTATAGGGTAAAAGAAGATTGCTTTTAAATTTCTTTATTAATTAGTATAGATGAAAAGACATTTTCTGGGTCAGTAGTTGGATACCAGGTGCCAGAATTTATTGCAACAGAGTGAATATCTGCTAAAGTTTACAATGATCCACTCATTCTCCAAGATATCAGTCTTTTCCATAGTCTAATTGATAAATTAAATAAGGATTGAATAGTACTCAATTCCCTGGTGTCTTTCAATGCTTTTTATGGTGATATTAATTTCTGCAATTCCTCCAGGAATGTGTTACTGACTTTTGCTTACTTTCTCGTAGTGGTCATAGGACTTTCTCTTGTCATTTTCTTGCGTAGTATCCCTGTCTCTGTGTGGAAATTCAGCCAGTTGCTAACTTTGTCTAAATCGAGTATTGCATTCAGTAACAGAGAATATAACCATGATGGTTTTGCAGATCCACTGTGAAACTGTATCTATGCAAGGGATAGACTTGGACCAAAACCGCACTGACTTCTGTTAAGTCTCCTCTCTGACTGTTGGGAGAGCATTGCTTTTTCATTTTCATTTCAGCTCAGGGTAACTGTCCAAAAAATCAGCAAAGGTCCTGATAAGTCCATTTCTCCAGTGCAAGTCACAGTTATCATGTCAAAAAGCCAATTGTCTTGATGGGAAGGCAATAGTACAGATTTATCATAAATGTGGATGTCAGTCCCTCAAGGTCTCTCTCAAGGAAACATAGCCTCCCTTCAATCAAAGCACTCTTTTCTGGTTTAATTAAGTCCCAACTATTTATCTTTGTTTTTGTTGTATTTGCTTTTGGAATCTTGGTCATGAAGTCTTTGACTAAGCCAATGTCTGAAAGGGTTTTCCCAATGCTATCTTCTAGAATTTTCATGGTTTCAGGTTGTATATTTAAGTCTTTGATCCATCGTGAGTTGAATTTTGTAAAAGGTG
>CAUYLG010053703.1:0-133692 GCA_963573385.1 Cacajao melanocephalus | reverse complement strand
CCCTATCCTCTCACCTCCCGCCCCAAACATCGCCCCTCCCTGCCATCCCATCGCCCCTCCAATCACTTCCTCTCCCCCCCAGGCCCCGCCCCCCTCCGCTCCGCCGTCCGCCCCCCAGCCCCGCTGGGAGTATCGGGGGGCCGCGCCCAGCTGGGTCTGGACGCGCGGGCGGTGAGCTTCTCCAGCGCGGCGGGGCCTCGGGCCGGGATCCTCGGGCGACTGCAGCAGCCGGGGCCGGGGCCGGGAGCTGGCCATGCTGGGCCGGCGGCGCGCCTTCGCCGTGGACGGCCGGGGTGAGTCGCCCACCCCCAGGCTGGCCGGGACCCCCCTGCCCCGGAGCCGTCTCCCGCCCCCAAGCCGGGCAGCCCCTCTCAGCTCCTCGCCCAGCGTGGCGCACCCTGCGGGCAGCTCCTGCCCCGCTGCGCCTCCTTCGCCGCCTCCCTCTGGAGGGGAGGTCGTCAGGGGACGCCTCGCAGGCTGGAGCCCCCCTAGGCTCTGGTGTTAAACCAACACTGCCTCCGCCCCACTTCCTCCGGCTCCGCTTCCCTCGCCTTCCCGCCCCGTCTGAGGATGTGGGAATCCGCCCGCGCCGCAGCCGGCAGTTCCGCAGAGCCCGCTCCGTGGCTGCGGACCCCTTTCCCACCCAGTGACCTCCTGGCCCACTTCCTTGCCCAGAGGGGCCCGAGTGGGCATCCGGCTCCTGCATGCCCCGCAGCTCGTCCCCACAAGCCCGTTTCCCGCACTCTTCATTCCGCCGGGACGCCCCGTCGCCAGAGGGCCTGCGGAGGTGAAAAATCTTCACTATTTCTCGCTTAGAACAAAAGCCCAAATCGGTTCTAGCTGTGATTTTTATCCTCCTCCCCGTGAGCTGCAGGAGCGGCTTCATCTGGCATCCTGAGGAGGCCCCGCAGAGAGCAGACTGGGTCCCAGGCTTTCCTCTTTGTACCCTCCCCCTCTCCCTGAAGCTGGGCACAGTCCTACTCCCGCTTGGGGAGCAGCGGAAGAGCCTGTGGCTCCCCACTTCTGACTTGGAGATTCCAGGCGGATCCTAGCTAGGTGGGGAGCACAGGCCAGGCCGTCTAAGGGATTGATGAACGTGGCCTGCCAAGGGCTTTGCCTGCCACACAGCCCAGAGCACGGGTTCCCTGTCGCTAACAACTATGGTGAAGGGAATCCCATCCACACATCTCCCAAGCAGCCACGGCCATGTCCGGGCGGCCGTGGCTGTCCAGTGGCCGCCCTTCCTCACTGGTCTAGGACACTCCTCCCTGGGGCAGTGCTGCCAGCCGCCAGGAATGCTGTGGGTGTTGGGGGTGGCCTGCCCCGCCTGACACTGACTCTCCCTGCAGATGGGGCTGGCGAGGACCTGGCATGGGGCTGCATAGTGCCTGGAGTCACCAGCACCTACAGACGGATCCCGGACGCTGCCCACGGGTGCTCATCCTGGGAGAGAGGTGACAAGCTCAGAGGTGTCGGCAGGGAGGCACAGTTTCTCAAACTGGCCTCCCGGGACTCAGGAGTGGAGATGGCAGTTGGGGATAGCCCCCTGGCCGCCTTACCGGGACTTTCTCAGGACTCCCTGGACTTTGAATCCTCAGGGAGTCCTGAGCCCCTGGCCCAGGCAGGCGGGCTCCTGGCCAGCCAGAAGCTGGAGCAGGTGCTGGAGCAGTCCCACCGGCTCCCAGCAGCTCCTGCCGCCTTATCAGGACACCGCCCCCTGCGGCCGCCAAGCAAACCGGAGCGTGAAGTGCCCCTTTTTGGAGCAGGGGAACAGGAGTCCACGGAGGCAGACACGGACCTAGAGTCAGGCCTGGAAGAAGAGGCGGTGAGTGTCGATTCTCAGGTTGGGTTTAAGAGCGGGATGTACAGCCTAGCTCCTCTGGTTCTCCCTGGAGCTCTCTCGGGGTGGGGCACTCCTTGCCCCTAATTGATGGGTTGTGTCATAGCTTCTTGCTGCACCCCACTTCCAGTTGTGTACAGCCACCCCCACAGAAGAGCTGGGCAGCTACAGGCTCTGCCTGGTGTGCCCCTCTGGGCAGTAGGGAAGCTGGCTGCGTGTGTTCCTCCTTGGGGCCCACTCTGCTCCCATCTGCTGGATGAGCCCAGCCTGGCTGCTTGGGGCAGGACAGGAGCCAGACTGAAATCTCTCCCTATCTCATGATGCCTCACAGGTGGGGGGTCTGGGGCCTGGAGCCTGGGCCTGCCTCCCCGGGCAGGGTCTTCGCTATCTCGAACACCTGTGCCTGGTGCTGGAGCAGATGGCGAGGCTCCAGCAGCTCTATCTGCAGCTGCAGATCCAGAGACCCCCAGGGGTGAGTAAGATGTGAGTGGGGACAGGCCAGTGAGTGGTGGGGGGGGGCAGAGGACAGATGGGACCCCGGGAACCGTGGCTGCCCTCAGGGAACCTGTTCTGAGGTGATCAGGCCCTCAGAACAGCCTCAGCCCTGTAGCCAGGCCCTGATCACCTGTCTCTTGTTTGCACAGGATCCCGACAGGGAGGAGTTGGCCCGAGCCCCTTTACCGTCCCCCTTACACACCCAAGGCAATGAGGGGCAGAGGCCAGGGGAGCTGCTAAGCCAGACCGAGCAGACAGGTGAGGGGCCATCATGTCTCCCTTTGTCCTGCCTGCCTGGGGTCCCACCAGCTGGTCCTCTGAGCTGAAGCTTGATGGGGTGTCTTCCGGTCCTTGCCCTGGGTAACTTGACTCTCTTTCTGAAGGGGCAAAGGCTGCTTCACCCCCAAAGGTGGAGGTGCCCAGTGCCAACTTTCCCAGGCTGCCAGAAGCCCCAGTGGAGCCAATGTACCACTTGCCATCTTCTCAGGGATACAAGGTAGGGGACGGGTGTATGTGGGGTAGGTGGTCGGGTGGTTGGGGAGCGGTGGTGGGGATGCATGGGCACCCTGGGGGCCAGCAACTCTGGGGAAATGACAGGATTGATTCCTGTTTGGAGCAAGTGACTCATCCTAGCTGTGGTGACAGCTGTCTCTGGGAGCTTGGTCAGGGGTCTGAGTGTGGGAGGGGCTCTTGGTGATCCCTCATCCTCTGCTCAGCGGGATTTCTCCCACTGGGACAAGGTCAAGGTCCTGCTGAACCGGATCTGCCGGAGAAGCCACCACCACCCTGAGCCCCCTGCCCCTCCTGATGGCTCTGGCCCCAGGTGAGCCCCCTGCCCAGCCAGGTTAGGGCAGGGAGAGGAGACTGATGACCCAGGATGCTGAGATTGTCATGCCAGTTGTCATTATTGCCCCTGAGAAACTGGAGAGGCCGTCTGGAAGGGGGTGCTGGAAGAAACAGAAAGTAGGTAAAACACCCCATTTACAGATAAGGAGGCTGGGTTCTGGGTGGGGTGGGGGGTAGTTGCTCTTCCAAAGCCACACAGTGAGTGAGCGACAGTCAGTACCAGAATGTGGGAAACCTGCCTACCCTAGCTCAGCAAGCCCTCACCCCTCAATGCTGACATGTAGGTCACCTCCCAGGTTTTTGGGGAGAGCAAGGTGAAGCACAAAGGATTTCACAGTGGGTGAAGGCCATCATGCTGAAGGGCTCATATACGGACGGAAGAGTTCTCCGGCGGGGGGAGTATCAACTCATTTAACAGCCCCAGGCCACACCCCCCATGGCCTCCCAGCCAGTACATACATCATGTTCTCTCAACTCTGGGGCCATTGTTTTATTTCCTCCTTCTGGCCTAATGTCTTCATTTCCACAGGATCGAGTCCAGGGACCTTCCTGAAAGGCCTCAGTGCCACCCCCACTGGAAGACCTTTATGCCGTCATTAGTGGTTAAGAAGCAACGAGCAAAAAACCTTTCTGTATGCTGAGACCTCTCGGTGCACCTGGTGACCCTGGGTGGAGGGGACCTGATGCGAAGCGTTCCTAGCCCTTTGCCCTGTTGCTGCTTCTCTGCACTGCCAGGAAAAGCTGCTGACGTCTGCCTTCCTCTGAGTCGAGGGCTGAATCTTTCTTCTCTAAGCAGTCTGGTCAGGAGCCCTGGTTTCTTGTGAGGCTCCCAAGATGGAACAGCTGCAGGGCTCCTCCTCCTCACCAGAAATCCCTGGGCTTCCACAATGTGAACTCACTCGTTATCAGGTTGTCTGTGCAGTGTTTTTGGCACGGTGACCTGTCTGGGCCCAGCATCTTGCAGATGTGTGTTTATGCACAATGGTATGCATATCTCTGTGTAACTGTCAGTGTTGTAAGCTGGCTGGATCCAACCATCTCTTCTGATATAATGCATCCAAAGGGTTGATATTATGGGCGAGGTCACTGCAGAAGGATGGAACTGAACCTTTATTCCCCAGTGGGCAGTTGCTGAGCTTTCCTCCTCCGAGCCAGGCAGCCCTGGGACAGAGAACAGTGTGGCCTTGGCTGCCTCTGCATGGAGTCGCCCAGGACTCCTGAAGACTGCACCAGGAATGAGGAAGATAAGGAACAACATGGGAACAGAAGAATAACTTTCAAAACCAATGCTCAGCTTTTCTGCTCTGTACTAGAGTTTACCGGTCCTAACTCAAACCAGATGCCTGTACTAGTTCTTAGACCCTAAGTCAACCTTTCTGAGCCACAGCTTCCAGCTGGGAATAATGATGTCTGCCCTACCTACCTCACAGACTTGTTATGAGGATAAAGTGAGATTAAACTGCCTCAAAGTACTTTGTGAACGTTAAGTGAATAGGAAAGGGCTGGAGGGATGATGAAGAGGTTGGAGGATAAGGGGAGCCTAGCATTGCTAATGGGGACTAAAATGGCCAGTCTTCTGGCAAGATTTTGAGCAGGTAATTTTACTGAGGCCGTGTAGGTTTCATCTTTGATAATTAGGGCACTGATGCCTGACTGCTTACCCACCAGGGTTGGAGTGGAGTGCCGTCAATGGAACAGCAGTCTAGGCATGCGGGTCACTGGCTTGAGTCAGACACAGGAATGTCTTTTAGAAACGGCCACTGATAGACATCCTCCTCCTACAGTCAGGAGGGGCTGGGTCTCATGCCAGTTCCAGTCTCGACTGCCAGAGGGAGGCGGGGGTGGTAGGCAGTCGAGGGAGGGGGGGAGTCCCTTGTGTTTGGAGGTCCCGGCTCCCGCCACTTTTGATCCCGGAACCAATGATCTGGGGCCGTCTTCTCTGATGGGATTCTTTAGCGAGGACACTACCGACGCGAGACTTCCTGACGCGCATCCGATCCGGGAAGGCGCACTTCCGCTCCCCTGCTGCCGCGGGCTGGCAGGCCGGCGTGGGGGAAGGGAGAGGTCGGTGGAGAAGAGGGAGGGACCATATCCGGGAGAGTGGCAGCTTCCGACCAGTGGTCGTGCTTCCGGAGAGGAGCTTCCGGTGGCGGCGGCAGCAGCGGCTGTGGTGGTTCCGGGTGTCTTTGTCCCCCCGGTGTCGCGGCCCTGGCCCGCAGGTGGGTTGGGGAGCTCCCCGCCGCCTTTCTGCCCCTTCGCCCTTCCGCCCCTCCGCTGGCCGAGGGGCTGCGAGGGCCGGGTGGCGAAGATGCGTGGGGCGCGGAAGGGGCCGAGCCCTTCTTCGGACTGCAAGTCTCGTCTCCCTGGCAACAGCCTCGGCCTTGGGGGCGGGCGGGAGGAGGAGAAACCGCGCGCCTCCGTCCTCCCCCGGTGGCCTCGCCGCAGCCCTGCCGGGAGACCCGGCGCTGGCGGCTGCTGAGGCCGGAGCAGAGGGCCCGGGAGCGTGGGAGCAGGAGGGTGGCGCGCAGCCGGTTTCGCCTTCGGTCGGCCAGGGAGCTGCCTTCCCACCAGCCGGTCGGGGAAACAACGGGTCGGGCTTCCGGGGAGAGGGCCCACACCATCTTCTCGCCGGCACCGGCCTCCTCCATTTTTCCGGGCCCTGCGTGGAGGGTTTTGGCAGATGTTTTTGAATGAAGGAATGTCATCGGGGCTCTCTCCAGCCCCTCACCCTGGCATCTACTCTGGGGGTGGCTTGGCATAGTGAGAGGAGCGCTAAGTTGTTGGGAGACCTGGGTGTGAGTACCAGTTTTGTCACTACCTGGTTATGTAGCCCCGGGAAAGTCTCTTAGTCTTTCTGAGCATCAGTTTCCTCTTCTGTAAAACAGCATGACAATATCACCCACCACTAAGTTATTGTGAGGGCAAACTGGAACAATGTAATTTCTTGTTTGGTTTCTTGCTTTTCTGTTTTCTATCCATTGCCTTCATTCATTATCATTACCCACCTCCCTGCTTTCGTTAATATCCTTACTTCAGATTCCCCACCTTTCCAGGGGTAGATGGAAATTTCCCATATGAGCTGTTAACTTCTCTTTTTTTGGATCTAAGGCTTTTCCCCACGACTCTGAAAGAGGACAGCGTTCCCAATGTCCCAGTTTAAGCGCCAGCGGATCAACCCGCTTCCAGGGGGACGCAACTTCTCAGGTGATCACTTCCCCCACTACCTAGCCTCATACTGGGAAGTATGTGCTCTGAAGTTAGCTTGGGGTTTCCCTGGTGGAGAGCAATTTGCTGCTGATGTTCCTTTGGAAAACAGGAGATGCCCGCAGTGGCTGCCAGTGAAGCCCTGTGGAGGAGCTGGCTGGAGCTCTAGCCTTCGGATTTACCACGCCCTTTGGTTGACTCTAGTGCTTAGGTGGTAGGTGAGGTTCCTGGAGATTGCATCTCTTTCCCCGTAGGCACAGCTTCAACATCTCTTCTGGGACCTCCTCCTGGTTTGCTCACTCCTCCTGTGGCCACAGAACTTTCCCAGAATGCCAGGCACCTTCAGGTAGGTTGGGCATCCCTCGTAGTGTATTTCAGCCTTTTGGACTGAATGCGTGGAGGCCTGGTGCTCATGCTCTTCATCTCTTACATGATAGTGTTTATCATTCCTGACCCCTCTCCTGGAAGTGGGGTAGTGTGGGGTTGACTAGATAGCCTTCAGCCTGGGGCATCTTCATTTTTGGTGCCAGGGAAATCTTTAGCACACCTCTTGGAATTAAAGAACTGGAAATCCTAGAAGCAGCTTGTGGGTCAAAAACCAGCTCAAATCTACTCTAGCCCCTAATGATGGAGTATGCCCACCATACATGTGCTTCACTCTACATGAACTCTTGATGCAGTATGCTGAGCCAGGGCGTGGATCGAGATGAGACCTTAACGGCACAGTGTGATTTTGTCCAGCTTCCTCCCTTTTACTTTTCCACTGCCCTCTTCTCTTACAGGGTGGGGAGAAACAGCGGGTTTTCACTGGTATCGTTACCAGCTTGCATGACTACTTTGGGGTTGTGGATGAAGAGGTCTTCTTTCAGCTAAGGTAGGCTTGAGGCTGGTCCCCTATTGGAAATGCTTATTGGGTTCAGTTCTGTCACCTTGCTGGTATTGCCCCCGCCCCACTCAAAGCCATTGCTTTGCTGTTTTTGTGCAAGGTGTGGGAAATCTTGATGGGAAAGTCCTCATAGGGACAGTTAGTGTGGCTTGGCCGCGGTCCCTCTCCTGACCGGGCCTCCTGGCTTGTGTGCTGGCAGTGTGGTGAAGGGCCGGCTACCCCAGCTGGGTGAGAAGGTGCTGGTGAAGGCTGCATACAACCCAGGCCAGGCAGTGCCCTGGAATGCTGTCAAGGTGCAAACGCTCTCCAACCAGGTATTCATCTCTCCTTAGCACGTGTGTTGGAAAGGGGAGGGATGGAAGCCCCTGTGCCCCAACAGCGGGGCAAAACCCTGACTTTTGTCAAGGGGTTAGGACTGCATCTTTCCAAGGTAGTGAGTGCCTCAACCATGGGGTTTTCTGAATTTCCTGGCTCCTGTTCTGCAGCCCCTACTGAAGTCCCCAGCACCTCCCCTTCTGCATGTAGCAGCCCTGGGCCAGAAGCAAGGGATTCTGGGAGCTCAGCCTCAGTTGATCTTTCAGCCTCACCGGATTCCCCCACTCTTTCCTCAGAAGCGTGAGTACGAGTGGCAGTGTTGTTGGGTGTGGCTTTATGGGGTACTCTGGATCAGTGGACTTGTCACTTTCAGGTTGCTCTCAGCAGAGAGGTGAGTACTTCTGTGTACTGGAGAAAAGGTGGGCGATCTGGACAAGTTTTTAGGGTTTTTGAGTCACCGGCCATTTCCTTTCTGCAGCTCTGAGTCTCTTCCAAACATCCCACACACTTCACCTGAGCCACCTGAACAGATTTCCTGCCCGGGGCCCTCATGGACGGTTGGATCAGGGCCGAAGGTAAGAGGATGATGTCTCTTTTTCTGTCCACTTGTTGATACTAATGTTCTCTTTTTTTTTTTTTTTTTGCATTGGCCAGTAGGTGAACCCAGGTCAACTGTTTGGAAGGCAGCTATGCTTAACCACTAACATTCTTTGTCTGCAGCTAGATGTTAGTCCCTTTTCTCTGAAGTTTGTAGACACGTTAAAATGCATATACGAATGTTGGAACTTTATTCAGTGGTTTAGTAAGCAGGGAGTTGATATAGTTCATCTTTCAGAATGTCAGGCTGAGATAATTCTTACGTGTGTTTCTGTTGTTTCTGGTCCCTAAGTTGAGATGCCAGGAATAGAAACTTTAGTAGTAACATGTCAAAAGTAACACTGCAGTGTCTGTTTTAGTTGTCTGTTTAAAATGATTCTTTACAGACACATTCTTAAGTATGCTGTTAGAAGGCGTATATTGCACTCTGGGAGTTCGGGCCTCCCTGCCTTGGACACACAGTTAGCTTTCTCAGCCATGTGAGGAGCAGGCGTGGCTGATTTGGGCTTTTAGGGTATCCTGGGTGATCCTGTCTCATCTGTAGCATTGGGGACCACCAGGAACATACTGTCCCGTCCGCTCTCCAGTTCACATGTTCCTTCCTCAGTCTCACTCTGTGAGTGTTTTGCTTGTATCTCTAAAAGTTAAGCTCTACACTGATTTAAGACCTGTTCTAGTTCATTTTAAACTTGTTATAATGGAGAATGTCAGTACATGCAAGGTAAACAGAAAGGTGTGATGAACCTTATATACCTATTACCCAGCTTCTTCAACTGTCAGCTACCATTTTTTCATGTCTACCTCCGTCTATTCACTGATCCCACTTGATTTTGTTAAGGTAAAAATTTTAAGGTGGAACTTATGTAGATTGAGATGCACAAATCTTAACTAGATAATTTTGACAAATGGGAAATCTCTTGTAACCGTTACCCCTATTTTTTTTTTGAGACAAGGGCTGGAGTGTAGTGGCGTGATCACGGCTCACTGCAGCCTCAATCTCCCTGGCTCAAGTCATCCTCCTGCCTTGGACTTCTGAGTAGCTGGGATTGCAGGTGTATGTACAGCACTGCACTTGACTAATTTTTTTTTAAGCCAGAGTTTCATTCTTACCGCCCAGTCTGGAGTGCAGTGGCACAATCTCGGCTCACTGCAACATCCACCTCCGAGGTTCAAGCAATTCTCCTGCCTCAGCCTTCTAAGTAGCTGGGATTACAGGCATGTGCCACCACGCCCAGCTAATTTTGTATTTTGAGTAGAGAAGGGGTTTCTCCATGTTGGTCAGGCTGGTCTTGAACTTCCAACCTCAGGTGATGTGCCCACCTTGGCCTCCCAAAGTGCTGGGATTACAGGCGTGAGCCACCAGGCCCGGCCGACTTTTTTAAAGCCATTCTTTGTAGGGTGCAGTGGCTCATGCCTATAAATCCCAGTGCCTTGGGAGCCCATCTCTACAAAAAAATAAGTAAATTATTTATTTATTTATTCTGGGGGGGCAGAGAAAGGGTTTTGCCATGTTGCCCAGGCTGGGCTCAAGCAATCCTCCCCGCTCAGCCTCCCAAAGCGCTGGGGTTACAGGTGTGGGTCACCATGCCTGGCCCATTGTGAATGCTAACTAGGGGGAAGCTTTGGGATTGTTTGCCAGGGAGTTTCCACTACTTGAAACCCTGGGTCCCATTCTCTATCATATACACCATATTCATAAGCATATAGCAGTCTCTGGTATATATTTTGCGTTTACCTACTTTTGTCCCGTGCATCTTTCTGGTCCTCAGTTTCCAAGGACCTGCTACCTCTCACATTGCATGAGTTTATTAAAGGTTTTTTTTTACAAAATCACAGCAGGTGCCTTCTGAGATAGCGTGGCCTAGGTGAAGCTCTGTGGCTGCTGTGGACTTTCTGCTTTAGGGTTAATTTCAGGCTTTCTCTAGTTTGATTCTCCTGGCCCATGCAAAGTCTGTTGCATTACTTTGGCCATAATGCTTCAGTGGCACAGCTTCTGGAAGAAGGAGGTATAGGTTGAGCATCCTAAATTCTAAAACCCAAAATGCTCCCAAATCCAGAACTCTTTGAGTGCTGACACGGTGCTCAAAGGAAATGCTCATTGAGCATTTCAGATTTGGATTTTTGGATTTGGGATGCTGAGCCAGTAAGTTTAATGCAAATATTGCAAAATCTGAAAAAAATTCCAAACCTAGGATGCTTCTGGTCCCAGGCATTTCAGATAAGGGATACTTAACCTGTACTACCATTGGGAGGGAGACAGTCTATTACCATCAGTCAGTAGAGAGAATGTGCAGAGTGGGGCCAGGGGTAGTAGGAAGTAGGTCACTCTGGGGCAGTGACTTTTATTTATTTATGTAGTTTTGCAACTCTTCATTTATGAAGGACTCTGCCACATTAATGTTCTGCATGGAAGCCAAGATTTATTTTGAATTCCTGGCTTTGGGATGCAGAGACCACTGTCTCCATTGAATGGCTACTGCTGAGCTGCGGTTTTTAGACAGGTGTACCCAGTTGGGCTCTGCTACTGCGGGCCCTGAGTGGTCAACCCCCAGTGCTGCCCTATGACCTCTCTAACGTACATGAAGGGGAGGAAAGTGGCCACACAGTGTACAGCTTTGAGTGGAACATACACTTTAGCTGGAAGCCGACAGCATTACTGTGTGCTGGAGAGTTGTCACAGTGGCTTTTGCATGGGTTTTCTGCTAGAAATGGGCTACAGACATCCCATCAGGGCTAGAGAGGAAGGCCACTTTTGGATGGAGATGCTTATGCACATGGAAGTGACCCAGGCCAACAGGAGAGAAAAGAACAGGCCTCATGGTAAATCTGTTGAGCCTAGCCACTGGGTGTGATGCATAGGGAAACGACCCAGGCAGGTCTAGAAGGCAGAACAGAAACCTCTGGTAAATACAATCAAGTCAGTTACCAAGGCACAGAGAAATGAGTTGATTTTATTTCTGTCATGTGTCACGGGGGGGTTTTCCCCTTATCATTCTGGCACTTCATAATGAATGGGTAAAGGTTTGTTCTTCTCTATTATTTTTATTTATTGTACTCATATCTATTGTATTCACTACATAACATATAGTGTGATATTGTAGTAAATGACTTATTATAAAAATGTGTGAAGTAATACATGCTATTATGTAAAATTAAAATAATATAAATATGTAGGCTGGGCACAGTGGCTCATGCCTGTAATCCTAGCACTCTGGGAAGCAGAGGCAGAGGCAGGTGGATCGCTTGAGGTCAGGAGTTTAAAACCATCCTGGCTAACATGGTGAAAACCCGTCTGTACTAAAAATACAAAAATTAGCTGGGTGTGGTGGTGGGCACCTGTAATCTCAGCTACATGGGAGGCTGAGGCAGGAGAATCACTTCAACCTGGGAGGCAAAAGTTGCAGTGAGCCCTGATTGCGCCACTGCACTCCTGGGTGACAGAGTGAAACTGCACTCAAAAAGGAAAAAAAAAAATGTATATATATGTATATATACATACATACATATACACACACACCCACATACATACATCTATAAATATGTATGGTTTCATCTCCTTTCTCTTTAAAGGTAACTGTTATTAACAGGTAGGTATGAAATAATATTAGAAAATAATTTTGAAAAGGAAAGTCTCTTGCCACTTTTCTCCTGAGTTCTAGTTTTTAATCTAGACGTGTATACTTTTTGCAGTTTTAATCTTAGACTTGATTATTTTTATGTATTTATAAAGTTTTCCATATTGTTTGTTCCAGTCCTGATTGTTTTAATGGCTGCACGATTATTTTTATTTACTGTAAAAATTTGGGTACTGCTGAATATGTATTTGGCTTTTTTACTCTCAGTTTATGCTGCTTCATATTTTCCCACTATGTGTAGCCTTTTTTCTTTTGAATTAACTTTGTTGGGATAAATTTTCAAGAGTGGAATTATTCGAGCAAATGGTTTGAATATTTTTATGATTTTAATGTGTATTTTTAAGGATTTGTAATTGTCTTTTTTTTTTTTTGAGACAGTGTTGCTCTGTTGCCCACGCTGAAGTGCAGTGGCAATCTTGGCTCACGGCAAACTCTGCCTCCTGGGTTCAGGAGATTCTCCTGCCTCAGCCTCCTGAGGAGCTGGGATTAAAGATGTGTGCAACCACACCTGGGTACTTTTTTGTATTTTTAGTAGAGATGGGGTTTCACCATGTTGGCCAGGCTGGTCTCAAACTCCCGACCTCAAGTGATACACCCGCCTTGGCCTCCCTAAGTGCTGGGATTACAGGCGCCACCGTACCTGGCCTTGTAACGGTCTCTTCTAACAAAATTTATAGAATGCATAGCATGGATCCATATATATGTCTCTTGTTTTTAAAAGAAAAATCAATTTTTTTCTCATTTCAAAAAAATCCTGTTAACTACAATTTATAACATGCAGAAAAATAGAAGAAAATTATTTGTAAGCTTACCAGAGGCATCCACCATTAATATTTTCTTTCAGTCTTCTAAAGTTGTTTTTAGAGTAGCTGAGGCCTACTGTGTATAGCGTTGCAGAGTGTGCTTTTTGCTTAACAGGAATGTTTTTCTGTGTTATTAAAAGAGTGGAGATATCCATTTAAATACCTTTGTAACGTTCTGTCATATGGCTGTTAGCATGGCTTCTTTATCCATTTCTTGGATGTGAGGGATTTAGATTGTTACCGGTTCTTTTGGTTCATTATATATTGAATACATGTAATAATGTGGCTTCTTACTGTTGGTGATGGGTCAAACTCTAGCGATGACTATGACTCCAAGAAACGCAAACAGAGGGCTGGCGGAGAGCCCTGGGGTGCTAAGAAGCCAAGGCATGACCTGCCTCCTTACCGGGTCCACCTCACTCCCTACGCTGTGGACAGGTGAGTGGTGCAGCTGAGGCGGGCTGAGACTTGGTGCTGGTAACAGTTTCTTATGTAAATGAGATGTGATCCATGCAAGTGCATGTGTGTTGTTACAGCCTTTTATAACAAAACAAAAAACACATGGAAACCTGTTGTACATACTGTTTTGTGGTTTGCCTTTTCACTGAATGTACTTTAGATTTCATTCCATGTGAATGTTTATTAGATCCAGTTTTTTTTTTTTTTTTTTAAGCAACTACACAGTATTCATTGAATGGATGAACCATGATTTATTTAACCAGTTCTCTATTTGCACTCTGATTATCCTAAATTCTCTTGGAATGAACATCCTTGTATCTACACCCTATGTGTTTGTTGAGATCAGTTCCTAAAAATGGAACAGCTGGTTCAAAGGCTTTGCTTTAAGCTTCTCTAGCTCCCAAAGAGGCTGTGCCCATTCTGCTCTCACCAGTGAGGTGTGGAGTCCTTGTTCCCCATGCCTGTGCCAACACTGTTAGCAAATTTTTTCATCTTTGCCTGTCTAGTTGGTGACACAGGATAATGTGATTTGCTTTTTTTTTTTTTTTTTTTTTTTTTTTTGAAATTATTGGTTTTTTTCCCAGGCTGGAGTGCAGTGGTATGATCTTGGCTCACTGCAACCTCCGCCTCCCAAGTTCAAGCGATTCTCCTGCCTCAGCCCCAAGTAGCTGGGATTACAGGCATGCGCCACCATGCCCAGCTAGTTTTGTATTTTTAGTAGAGACGGGGTTTCTCCATGTTGGTCAGGCTGGTCTTGAACTCCTGACCTCAGGCGATCTGCCCACCTCAGCCTCCCAAAGTGTTGGGATTACAGGCGTGAGCCACCGTGCGTGGCCATGATTTGCATTTCTCTACTTGTAAGTGAGACTGAGCATATTTTATGGTCTTTTAATTCTCGTGTATTTCTCTGAAGAACCTATTGATGTCAATTTTCTGTTTTCTCTTAGGCTTTTGAACTTTTTGTTAACTGACTTTTGAGTTCCTTTATATTAAAGCAGTGACCCATTTCTCTGCCACGTATTATAAGTGTTTTCTTTTTTTCCTTTCCTAGTTTGACTTTTGCCATTAGAGGTTGTAAATTAAGTGATCAGATCTGATCTAGTTTCCTTGAGAGGTGCCTTACTTCAAAAGTTCTTTCTCAGACTGAAAAATAATTTGTCCATTTTTTTCAAGTCTTTGACGGTTTCATTTCTAATGTTTTAGTCTGCTCAGTCTGGGTTCCCTTGCTGTCTTCCTGTAGCCCTATCTGTGACTTCCTAGAACTCCAGCGCCGTTACCGCAGCCTCCTGGTCCCCTCAGATTTTCTGTCCGTGCATCTGAGCTGGCTGTCAGCCTTCCCTCTGAGCCAGCCCTTTTCCCTCCACCATCCGAGCCGGATCCAAGTCTCTTCCGAAAAGGAGGCAGCTCCAGACGCTGGTGCTGAGCCCATCCCTGCAGACAGTGACCCCGCTTATAGTTCCAAGGTAAGCTAACAGGCGTCTGCTACTTCATTTGATTTCTGGAGGCTGAAGGCAGCTCTGAGTGTCTCCTTCTGCACAGGTACTGTTGCTTTCTTCCCCTGGGTTGGAGGAGTTGTATCGCTGTTGCATGCTCTTTGTGGATGACATGGCTGAGCCAAGGGAGACACCAGAGCATCCTTTGAAGCAGATTAAGGTAAGAGCTGGAGGGCAGGAGATGCATTCACTGGGTATATCCAGAACCTGTCATGTTTTGAGTGCTTGGCTTCTGTTCCTGAATACATAGAAACAAGGCATCTCGGAGCCGAATGCCCCTCATTTCAGCCAGGAGGAAGGAGGGGCTCAGAGCTGTTCTGACTAGTAAGAGCTAGGTGGCTGGTTCATGTTAGCAGATCAAGACCCCGCTGTGTGGTGGACTTCACTGCTTCCTGCTGCCTTCATTCTGATGGGTGGCAGCCTTGCCCTGCAGTGGGAAACCCAGGAAATGTGGTTTTTTGTTTCATATCCCTGATCTCTTTTTGCAGTTTTTGCTGGGCAGGAAAGAAGAGGAGGCAGTGCTGGTTGGGGGTGAATGGTCTCCTTCCCTGGATGGCCTCAACCCCCAGGCTGACCCTCAGGTGCTGGTGCGCACTGCCATCCGCTGTGCGCAGGCCCAGACCGGCATTGACTTGAGCGGCTGCACCAAGTGGTGAGTGGCTTCCCGAGCCTCAGCGGCTCCAGCCCACCGGGTTGGAGGGGTTTTGCTGGAGAGGCCTGGCCCCTGCCTCTTTCTGCTGGTGAGCTCTCTTCTGCCCCCCAGTCCCGCTCCTGCCCCCTCTGCTCCCTCTGCTCCCTCAGGCTAGGGTGGGGAGTGTATGCCAAAAGGCAGCTGAGCCCCCAGGCTGTGTTGTCCTCGCACGGTGCTTGTGTCCTTATAGCCTCCCCGCTGACTGAGCATTTTTTGAGGACTTGGTCTATAACTAACTTTGCTGTTGTGTTTTCAAGTTTGGCTCACAGTGTGTGCTCATTGAGTGCTGACTGGAAACTGAAGCCCTGGCCGCTGTCTGCATGGAGTTGTCACTCAGGAAGTTAGTATTTCCTTTTTGTGTGTGCAGGTGGCGCTTTGCTGAGTTTCAGTACCTGCAGCCAGGACCCCCCCGGCGGCTCCAGACAGTGGTGGTATACCTGCCGGATGTCTGGACCATCATGCCTACTTTGGAGGAGTGGGAGGCCCTGTGCCAGCAGAAAGCTGCAGAGGCAGCTCCCTTGACCCAAGAGGCACCAGGGGTAAGGCTGTGCCTTAGCCAGTAGCGGGGGAAGTAGGTGCCCTGATCCCGGGGCCCAGAGGGTCTCATCTTGGCTGTTGTCACAGGAAACGGAACCTATTGAACAGGCACCTGATGCCTCAGAGCAAGCGGCAGATGCTTCTAGGCGGAACGCAGAGACTCCAGAGGCCACCACTCAGCAGGAAACGGACATTGATCTTCCAGAGGCCCCTCCGCCGCCACTAGAACCTGCTGTCATCGCACATCCTGGCTGTGTAAACCTGTCCCTCCATGGGATTGTGGAGGATCGGAGGCCAAAAGAAAGGATCTCTTTTGAGGCAAGTGTCAGAGTCTTGGGGAGGCAGTGGGCTGGGATGTGTGGGCCTGGAGCAGCCTTTCTTTCTGATGCTCATGGACCCTGCCACCTCCCCATCAGGTGATGGTGCTGGCCGAGCTGTTTCTGGAGATGCTCCAGAGGGATTTTGGCTATAGGGTTTATAAGATGCTGCTAAGCCTTCCTGAAAAGGTCGTGTCCCCACCTGAACCTGAGAAGGAGGAGGTGGCCAAGGAGGAAGCCACCAAGGAGGAAGAAGCCATCAAAGAGGAGGTGGTCAAGGAGCCCAAGGATGAGGCACACAATGAGGGCCCGGCTGCGGAGTCAGAGCCGCCGCTGGTGAGTACCCTCCTGCCCCAGGCTGCCATAGTGCTTGCCATGACCACGCATCTGCACCACGGGCTCTGTTCTGACTGCTTCCCGCGCCCTAGCACCTTCCCCACTCCCTTGCTCAGCACGGACTGAGGCTGCACAGCTAGCAAGTAGCACATGTGGCATGAGGGAAGATGGCACAGGGGAGTGTGGCTGAGTGGCCTGACTGCACAGGAACCCCAGTCACTGAAAGTGCTTGGCAGAGTGGGGTGTTTTGCTTGCCTGATGGTTAAATGAGTCTGCTTTTTCTTTTTTGAGAGGGAGTCTTGCTCTGTTGTCCAGGCTGGAGTGCAGTGGTGCAATCTCGGCTCACTGTAACCTCTGCCTCATGGGTTCAAGTGATTCTCCTGCCTCAGCTTCCTGAGTAGTTGGGATTTCAGGCACTGACCATTATGCCCAGCTATTTTTTATTTTTGTGTAGAGATGGGGTTTCACCATGTTGGCCTGGCTGGTCTTGAACTCCTGACCTCAGGTGATCCAACTGCCTTGGCCTCCTAAAGTGCTGGGATTCCAGGCGTGCGCCACCGTGCCCAGCTGCTTCTTGTTTAAATACAATATCAAGTATGTAATTTCTTCTGGGTCCAAAATCAACACCTGAGGAAAAGCCCAGGGGTCTGGTGATGCCCTGGCATGCTCTGAATGGCAAGTAATGAAATTAAATACATGAAATAAGAGAGTGTCTGTAGAGAGTTGATATTCAAGTGTCAGCCACGATTACTGTTGGTAATTACGGTAACTGCCTGCCTTCTCCTCATCACCTTCGTCTGCTTCCCTAGAAGGAGGATGGGCTTTTGGCCAAACCACCCTCTTCTGGGGGAGAAGAAGAAGAAAAACCCCGGGGTGAGGCTTCTGAGGACCTGTGTGAGATGACCCTGGACCCAGAACTGCTGCTTCTGAGGGATGACGGAGAGGAGGAGTTCGGTACGTGGAGTGGTGGGAGGGAAGCTCGCAGGCTCGGGATGTGGCTTTCCACCTGTGGCCTAGCTGCTTTTCATTTTCAGACTGTGGGGCCGGGGTGGGCCCTGCTCTCCATTTATCTCGGGCTTTCTGTAGCAGGAGCAAAACTGGAGGATTCGGAGGTCCGTTCCGTTGCCTCAAACCAGTCAGAGATGGAGTTCTCTTCACTTCAGGACATGGTGAGGCCTGTTCTCAACCTCTCTGGGCTGCAGTGGTGTGAGGCTTGGCAAGGCCTCTGGCCTACTCTTGGGGGAAGGATGCTTCCCAGTGACTTTCCTCAGTGGACCCAACACACAGTGTGGCCCTTGGCTCATGAAGGGCATGTTCATAGGTCAGGAGAACATTTCCATGTCTGTCTGTCGGGGTGGATCGGAGAGTAGTCTTTGATCCTCTCCTGAGAGACGGGCACAGGAGATTCTTTTTTGAAAGTGCCCCAGAGAGGAAGGCTGGCTTGGGCGTGATGAACATCATCAGCCAAGCTGCTTGATGTTTTTTGGTTTTTTAGAGACGGGGGTTTCGCTGTGTTGCCCAGGCTGGAGCACAGTAGTTATTCACAGGCATCAACAGGCTCAAGTGATCCTCCTGCCCTAGCCTTCTCAGTAGCTGGGAGTCCAGGAGTGCATCACTGCACGTGGCCTGAGCCACTGGATTCAGAACAGGCTGAGTCCTGGGCAGTAGAGCCACTGAGGGAACTTCCTATTTGCAAATCCTGCTCATCTTTGTTTTCTTTGCAGCCCAAGGAGCTGGATCCCTCTGCTGTGCTCCCCTTGGACTGTCTGCTTGCTTTTGTGTTCTTTGATGCCAACTGGTGTGGCTACTTGCACCGGCGAGACTTGGAGAGGATCCTCCTTACCCTTGGGATCCGGCTCAGTGCAGAGCAGGTACCTTTTTCTCTTTCCTGCCCCCAGCACACGGGCACAGGCCTGCACTTATTCCTGCTCCAGGTTCCTGCACACCGCCGGGGTCAGAGATGAGGCCTTCTGATCGACAGGTGTCTGAGGGTGTGTTTTCTGCAGGCCAAGCAGCTGGTCAGTAGGGTGGTGACCCAGAACATCTGCCAGTACCGGAGCCTTCAGTACAGCCGCCAAGAGAGCCTGGATGGTGGCCTTCCGGAGGAGGTGCTCTTCGGTATGTCCTGGGGCCCTTCAGCCTTCCTAGGGAACGGGCAGGGCAGGCTGCCCTCTCCTGAAATCTTTTGCATGGCTCCCTCTAGGAAACCTGGATCTGCTGCCTCCTCCTGGGAAAAGCACGAAGCCAGGTGCTGCCCCCACGGAACACAAAGCCTTGGTGTCCCACAATGGCAGCCTGATCAATGTGGGGAGTCTGCTGCAGCGCGCAGAGCAGCAGGACAGTGGGCGGCTCTACCTGGAAAACAAGATCCACACACTGGAGCTGAAGCTGGGTGAGGGCCTGGGGCTGTGGCCACCACGGGGGCACGTGCAGACCAGTGGGGAAGCCACCACTTAGGCTCTGCCCTGTGCTCTGGAACTTGGAGCACTGTCCATCTTTGTTTCCTCCTCCACCTCACAGAGGAGAGCCATAACCGTTTCTCAGCCACTGAAGTCACAAATAAGACGCTGGCAGCAGAGATGCAGGAGCTGCGAGCCCGGCTGGCGGAGGCCGAGGAGAATGCCCGGATGGCAGAGCGACAGAAGAGCCAGCTCCAGCGGCTGCTGCAGGAGCTCCGCAGGCGCCTGGCCCCCCTGCAGCTGGAGATGCAGCGGGTAATGGAAAAGGTAAGGTAGGGGTGGACCAGGAGGCAGTGCAGCTCCTTTCCCTGAGCTCCAGAAGCCCCCGGAAGGGCACTTGCCACCATGTCGGGAGTTAGTTAGTTAGTTACCAGAGGGCCAGCAGGCACCGGCCTCTTCCTTCCGTTGCTTGTCAGGTTGTGTGGCCCCAGTTGCAGGTTCCCTGGGAATTGAGCAGTCAGCAGTGGGGAGCTTCCCAGCAGGAGGCAGTACGCAGTCCTCAGATTGCCTTGCCAGGCCCAATTCTGGGTACATCATCTGTTTCAAACAAACAGGCTGACAGCTGGGTGGAAAAGGAGGAGCCGGCCCCTAGCAACTGACGGCCTCGCATGGAACTGCCATCCTGTGAGGGCAGCGGTGGCGCCTGGTGAAGTTGGAGCCCTTGCGGTACCAGAAAGCAGCAGGAGCAAGACCCGGGAGCCAGGGCCGGGATGGCTGACCCTGCGCTCAGCCTCTAGGGGACGGCAGGCCATCAGGCTGGGGGCTGTGCTATGTGGGATGGATGCGTGCGGAATCCTGGTTCCACTTACAACTAAATACAACATCCTTTGCACCCCTAGAATGTCATTTTGCCCTCAACCTTGGAATTTCTCCTGGGGCCCTTTTAGTCTTGTGCTTTCTCCTGTCCTCTTCCAGTTTAGAATAAGACAGGGGAGAAAAAGGCTTTTCAAGTATGTGACAAGGTCTGATGTTGAACTGAACTGAAGAGACGGACAGACGTGGAGCCTGGCTGGGGCTAAGCGCCCCCTCCTCCGGATGGCACAGGCCCTGCTAGTTCCGGACGCAGGCTCCTGGGGGGTCTCCCTTGGCCATCCCGGGAATGGAGTCCTTGCTAGAAAGCACTCAGTGTTGGGCTTTGTTTGCCAATAGAACACTGTGTTCCAGTCACCCCAGACTCACCAGAAGAAACCAGCACTTACTTCTTTCCCGTGGCTCCTGTGTTCAGAATGTGGTATTGGCTCTGGCCCAGCCTTCTCCCCTGTTCCCCGTAATTCTTGCCTCTTTCCATAATCCGTGGTTTCAGTTTGACTTTGTATATAAAGTTGGGTTTTTTTTTTTTTTTGGCTTTTTGTTTTTTAAATAAACCAAAGTCAAAAACAAACCGAGCGTGTCCTCCCGCCCAGGGTCTCTGCTGGACCATGGCGCAGTTTGCCTCAGAAGGTGGAGCAGGGCAGGGAAGGTGTGCATAGCCGGCCTGGAGGGTGCCCCTGGATGAGGCCACAGGGTTTCCTCTGCTCACCCTAAGTTATAGCACAATACCATGTGGACGTTTCATTGAAAACTTTTACTTGAAAAAATAAAATTCCAAATATTCAGGTGAGACACAAACCCACTGTTCTTGCTTTGAGGCCTATGAATTAACGTGGGACAGCTGCGCTGACAGTTTGAGTTCCCGAGGTAACACTTCTGTTACCTTGGGAGCCCCAGGGACTAGGGACTTGGGACTTGGGTCCCAAAGCCACAAGGGTAGCTTCTGTCTTGCTGGGAAGCTGGCTGAGGGCCTGCCAGGGCTGGAGGACCAGCTCTCCCTGGCAGGGCTCAGGGCCTCTCCCAGAAAAGACGACGATTTGAAGTGAAAAGGCAACAAGGGGCCAGTAGGCTCCCCAGGATATAGTCCTTTGGAGGTAGATTGCTCCCCACCACGCATGGAGGGCTAAGACCCCCAGCTGAGCCAACGAAGGCCAGGCCCTTGGAAGGGCTGCCGCTTGCTCAAGCCATGAGCCAGAATGCATGGGGGACGGTTCTCCAAATAAAAAGGCCCCAAGGGTTTGCCTACACTGCTTACCTGCTGGGGCTTTGAGTGGGGAGATGGCGGCCTGCCTAGGGCTTCTGGTGCTGGTCTCGGGAAGAGTCACTCATTACAAAGGGCCACCTCTGTCCCCAGCCTGTGGGGACCCTAGCCCTGAGAAGGGCAAGAACGAGCAAGGCTAACCGTGTCACAGGAGTCTTCCGAGAGTGACGGGTTTTCAGTCATCAGCCACAATGGAGAGGGCCCGGAGCTCACTGAGTTTGGCCTCGTTCTCCCGTTCCCGCTGCTCGTCCGAGTGGCCTGGCTGGTCAAGCTGCTGGGTCAGGTCTCCAAAGATCTTTTGCATTTCCGAGTAGTACACCACCTGGGGGAGGCGATAGGTTGGCATGTGCTACCTCCAGGGAACCATGTGCTTCAGGGGCCCAGAGGCTGCCGCTCCTGCCCACTCTCATCCATCTGGAGCTGCGCAGCAGCGTGCCTTTGGGGGACGTGCAAGGCATGGAAAGGCTCTAGCTGAGACTGAACCAAAAGGAGGCAGGGAGCAACTGGGCCTCAGTGGCTGCAGGTGGAGGCGCACCTGCTTCGGGCTCCTGGTTCCGCCAGCAGCAGTGCAGGAAGGCACTGGCCTCCTAGGGCGGCTGTGGAATGATGGGCACCGTGACTGGAGTTTTACTGCTTTTTGTAAGCTAGGGGAGAATCCAAGGCTTTTTGTCCATGGCAGAAAGAGGGCATGGTAGGCTGGTGGCTCCCAAAGCCCTAAGCCAGCTTTAGAAGCACAGGTCAGAAAGGGGATGCTCGTCTAGCCTTCCGTTCCCTCCCAACTCGTATCCCTCACCCTTGCTCATGGCCCAGCACAGCTCAGAGACCAGGCTCACTGCCAGGGGTCCCTCTAGGGAGGCACCAGAAATGGGGGGTGGGGCGGGAGGGGACACAGGAATGAGGGTGGGGTGGGTGGAGGAATGGGGAAGCCCATCAGCATTCCCAGATGGCTGAGGACCAGGCGCTTTTCCAAGGACAACAGGGGCCACTTCTGCCTCAGTTTCTACCTCATGAACCAATGAAAGCATGCACTTTCCTGAAAG
This sequence comes from Cacajao melanocephalus, assembly GCA_963573385.1. NCBI lineage: Eukaryota > Metazoa > Chordata > Mammalia > Primates > Pitheciidae > Cacajao > Cacajao melanocephalus. The sequence continues at coordinate 111,668 of CAUYLG010053703.1, read as the reverse complement.
CTTGCATGCTTCACACTCTACACACAAGGCGCTCTAGACACGAAGGGACCTTGTGGGAAATGCCAGGTAAGGCAGCGACCCATGGCTGACACCCCCACAGCGAAGTTTCCACTGGCCAAGGGGGAGCTAAAGTGAGCAGGTCTCAACATACTACTGTCACCTCTAGGCTGGAGGTGGGCCACCCTACCCCCACTCCCTGCCCAAGCCACTGCACAGTGAGTCACTGGGAATGCTTACTTCTCCATGACTAATGGCAGCCGGGTGGGCGAGGGGGAGGCTGGGGCCTGGGAGGCAGCCAACAGCCCCCAGCAATGCTGCCTGGTTACAGGGCATCCCTGGCCTCCCATCTGTTTCAACCTGGCATGCGGGAGCCTGGCACCCTGTGGCTTCCTCCTGTGAGCAACAGGAGGCAGGGTGCGGGGGAGCACCCAGGTAACAGTGAGGAAGGGGCAGGCCCAGGTGTCCACTGAACCCAGTGGGGCGGCCAGAGGTAGCCCTTGCTGTAGGAGCAAGTGTTGGGAGAAGTCCCTCACCCCTCCTGCATGAGACTCTAGCTCTCACTGCCCCTTAGAGATGGCACAGGACCAAGGATGTGGGTAACTGACAAGGCCCAGCCCTGGCATGAACCCTGCCCAGGCATCCTGATCAGGGCAGGTGGCCACCCTGACTTTGGCCCAGCAGGGTGGGCTTGCGGGACAGGCTTCCGGGCTGCGACTGCAGGGCCTGCAGGAATGGCCGCGGCCACTGGAGGGTGCCAGACGCCCAGCCATGCTCAGACTGCAGGGGCTAGGAGGCGTGGAGCCTGTGGCTTGAAGACCTGGCACCAAGGGGTGCCACAGGTGTTGGGGTCCCGAGGCTGTCGCTGAGCACAAGCCATCAGTGTGGTCCTGCGTGGAAGGGACCCGCTCCTGGCAGGGGCGCCCACCCTGTTCTATTTTGCCCATTGGGGGAACAATCCTTGCTAAAGGTTTGAAGATGGAGGAGGGGCAGGAGGGGGAGGAGGTGGAGCAGGGTGAGGAGGGTGATGAGGGTTGGAGCCACAGGCGCTGCCACTCTGTGTCCTTCTGCCCCAAGTGGAAGGAGGCGCTGGGGCCTGGCCCATGTCTGACCCCCAGTGGTGTGGCCCCATGCCCCCAGTCCCACCCCAGGGCCCCAGCAGCAGCCCTGAGTGTGGCTCTCCCCAGGGTTCTGGGACCCCTTCCCTGGTGGCTCCAAGGCAAGACTCTGCCATCTGTGGCTAAAAAGCGGACTAGCTCGGGGTGGGTGGGGCAGGGAGCTGGATCCTCAGAAAAGGTCTCCACCCTCCAGATCCCTTCTCCTCTGCACCGCCTGGCCACGAGCCTGCCCACCTGAGGGTGTGGGGCGGAGGGGCTGCTTATAGTGAAATGCAGGGAGACCCAGGGAGGAACTACTGGGCAAAGGGGAACCGTGGCCATTCCTGGTCTGAGATTCACCAGAGAGCAATGTCAGAGCTCAAATAGCAGAGAGTCAGGGCCCCCGAGTTGCCAAGCCTGGGTCTCTGGTACTGGAATGAATTTCTTCGGGGCCATGCCTGGGTTGGAGAATGACTAAGCCACCCTTCCAGTGTGAGTAAGAGGGAGATACGTCCACCAAGCCCGGTGGCCTCACCTGCGCTCGGATGAGGGACTCGAAGCTGGGCTGGAAGTAGTCAAGGCGGCTGCCATAGAAGCGCGGCATCTCCTCCAGCAGCTGCCTGTTCTTGGCTTCAAAGTCCTCCCGCACGGGCCGCAGCTCCTCTCGCGCCTAGTGAACAAGATCCAGGGTGTCAAAGCTCTCTCTGCTAGTGCAGGATACAGGATGGGTGGGGTGGGGACATGTGGTGTCTCGGTCCTGGTGCCCCCAGGTGAAAGAAGGGACTTTCCACAGGTGACCACGATGCCCTGTCTGTCCACCCCGCCTGTCTGCCTCCCCTGGTACCTGGTGGAGCTTGGCCAGCACTGGCCCTGTCTTCTCCTTTTCCTCGTACTTCTCCACCTTGGCCTGCAGCCTCCTGTAGTCCTGCAAGGCCTGTTCCCGCCGCTTCACAGCCATGTTGAGGCTCGGGAAGACGCTGCTGAACCTGTGGGACAAGCTGGCTGGAGGTGGGCCCGCTCTTGGAGGGGCAGCCTGGCTGGAGATGGGCCTGTTCTTGGAGGGGTGGCCTGGCCAGCACTCATTTATCCAAAAATATGCCCTGAGTACCTACAAAGTGCCAGACCCTGCTCTAGGTCTCAGGGAGTTCACCATGAACAAGACAGATGGGGCTCTGTCCCCTGCAGCTTGTGTGAATGAGGATGTCATCGTAGGGTGAGGAGAGATGAGAGGAGGCAGGGCTGTGGGCCAGGTCCCGGGAGCCGTGCAGTACAGGGCGACCCAGGAAGGAAGGGTGCCCTGATCCCCACCTCCTGTGAGCTTTACCACACAGTGGACTAGAGGACGGTGGGGAAGGTGCTTTGAAGTCATCTGGCCAACAATTCACTTTTAAAAAGGAGGGAAACTGAGGACAGAGATGATATATAACTCAACCAAGGTCACAAAGAGGCAGAGAAGGTCCAGAAGAGAGCACAGGTATCCACATTCTCTGTCTGGCACCCTTTCCAGCCCTCACAGTGCTAATGGCAGGTGACGGAGATGAAATCTGTACTCCTGGCCCAGGGCACCTTCTCCTTCAAGCCATCCTTGGCAACACGAAAGCAGCAGAGCCGGGCGCGGTGGCTCACGCCTGTAATCCCAGTACTCTGGGAGGCCGAGGTGGACGGATCACAAGGTCAGGAGATCAAGGCCATCCTGGCCAAGATGGTGAAATCCTGTCTCTACTAAAATACAAAAAAAAAAAGCTAGGCGGGTATGGTGGCACACGCTTGTAGTCCCAGCTACTCGGGAGGCTGAGGCAGGGGAATCGCTTGAACCTGGGAGGTGGAGACTGCAGTAAGCTGAGATTGCGCCACTGCACTCCAGCCTGGCGACAGAGTGCAGTTGGCCTGGCTGGTCTCGAACTCCTGACCTTGAGTAAGCCACCTGCCTCAGCCTCCCAAAGTGCTGGGACTGCAGTCATGAGCCCGGTTTCAAAAAGCCTCAGCAAATCAAGTGTCCATGTGAGGTAAGAGAATTAACAATTTTGCCAGAGAATAAGAGGACATAAACTTTACCAAAGCATTAAATGCCCCAAACTAAGCCACAGACCCAGGGAGTAGACTGTGATGAAACAAAGGTCTTATCCCCAAGAAAGGCCACTGACACGAATCCTCCACCTCAAGTGTCCGTAACGGACTCCCTGCCTAACAAAGTGCTAAGTGGGTGAAGCCACCAAAGTGCCCTGAATCCTCAGCCGTGCCCTTAGACACAGTAATCAAAGCAGCATGTGAACAACTTGCCAGGCAGAAGCCATGGGCCTCCCAGCACTGCCCATGGAGAACGCAGGCCCCCTCAGCGCTGCGGAACTGAGGGGAAGCAGACACCACCAGGACGCATGGCCACCCATGGCGTGGGCTGGAGTGAGACCGCTGGGAGGAGCTGGGCTTGATGCTTTCACCCAGGGCAGCTGCTGTGGAGCCGCAGCTGCTGGGGAGCCCCGCCCCCTTCCTGGGCAGCTGAGAGGCACGTGTTCAGCCAGCAGGTGCAACTGGGCCTCAGAGCCTACCACACCACCTCTCCCTCCGCCCCAAATGGCCAAGGGACCACCGGCAGCCACTCTAGTCCTCACCCTGGTCCTTGTGTTGGAAGCCACCTGCTGCCTGCATGGTCCCAGTGCCTTGGCCTTGTGGGTGCCTGGGAGCTGCCGGGTGGATGCTGGCACCAGGACAGGGCAAAGATGATAGGCAGGCAGGAGGCAGCAGGTGGAGGGCTCTCTGGCCCTGGCCCCGATCCCACCACCCTGAGCTCACATCCTCAGGAAGGAGGGCATCACAGCATGAAGCCATGTGTGCACAAGGCGCCTTCCATGGCGCAGGATGGGAGGAGCTGCATGCTCGTTGCTCCAGCAGCCCAATCGCCCACATCCCTGCGGCCCTCTCATAGCCCCCTTCCCACAGCTGAGACTTATTATTTCCGGGGCCAGGGTCAGAGCCACCAGGAGCACTGACTACAGGGGAGTGCCAAGCGGGCGTGAGGGAGGCTGGGTTACAGGGCTCCTCGGGGTGATGGGGTGGCAGTGTCTCCAGGAGGCCACCTGACTGCATGGGCTCCTACCAGCCCCCTGGAACCAAGACCACCTGGCCTCTGCAGGGTACATGGCTGCAGGGCACCTGCCCCTGTGAGAAGGGTGCGTCTTCACCATGAAAACTTCCATCTCCCAGAACAGCACCCTCAGTCACCAAGAGGCTCTGCCTGCTCAGGCCACTGGAGGTGACAGCTGATAAATTACCACTGTGGTAGGGGAGGCTGGATCCTGGGATTGGGATTCCCTAGTGGTAGGGACAAGGGTCACACCCTTCTACATTCCGAGGGAACTCACATCAGTCAGAGCGGGGCGAAGCCTGCCTCAAGGTGGCTGAAGTGTAGGGGACCAGGACTCTGTCACATCTGCTCTGGTCGCTGACCCATTAAGGCCCCACCTCCCTGTTTTCTACTTCTCAGCAATGGAAGACTTTGCCAAAGCCCAGGGGTGGACGGTGAACGTGCCATGGTGCTGCTCGGCACCTCAGCTCAGGGCGCCCACAGGGGACGTGGAGACACGTACAGGCTAGGCCCCTGTGCTGACCCCTCCCAGATACGCCCCTGGGACACCACAGAGGCCCTGCTGACTCCACCCAATCACATGGGGGGGACCTCTCCCCAGGAGCAAGGCCAGGACCCAGGCTCCACTCTGCTGTCCCAGCGCACTTCACCCCTCCTTTCTCCTTGCCCACCTCAGCCCACCAAAACCTCCTCTCCTGCTCCTAGGCGCTGACTGTCCCATTCTGAGAAGTCAGTTTGGCCCTCTCTTTCCACGTGTGAGGAAACAGGCTCCCAGGCTGAGTGGGGGCAGGTGGGCCAGGCCACCCAGCATGCTGCCCTCCAGAGTACTGCACCACGCTGGCACTGCCACGCCCGCTGCTGACCCGAGAACAGGCCGTGGCTTTCCACTACACTGTAAACTCCTGAAGTTCGTTTTACATTTATCCCCAAATAATGCGGCCAGGCCAGGCCCAGGCCAGTGATCAAAGCAACACTCATGATCACTGCCAGTTCTTGCCTGTCTTAAGGCTCAATATCAAACTCACTCCCCTGGGGATGCACGGGGCGAAGAGAAGCAGAATGGGGAGGGAGAGGGAGGCCGGCTGGGAGGTGGGCTGGGTGCAGCCAGCATTGGTGGGGAATGCCTGCCATGCCTTGGTCTGTGCCCACGCGGCCGGGAGCTTCCACCCACCAGGAAAGGGAAATTGAAAGCATCCCCATCCGACATGTGAACACAGCCCAGAGACTGGGGATTAGAGGCCGAGCCCCTGCGGGGAGGCTGGGGGCGGTGGGGTGGCCATGTGGCCATGATCTTCATCAGAGGACAGGAAAGCTGCAGTTTCCTGTTTCCGGTGCCGGGGTCCCTGGGAGCTTCTCTTCTGGCAAGAGGAAGCCAATGGGGAGGAGGCTGCAGGCTGCGTGGTTTTATGTGGTCGGGGGAGATCATATGTCAGCTGTGGGGATGCAGGGAGAAGCCAGCCAGGCAGGCCTGAGGGCTCATGCAGAGGTCAGCGGATCTGCAGCGGAGATGGTGCGCCCCCTCTGCCACGCCCCCACCTTCCTGGCAGGTGGTGGGCCACCAGGGTGGTGGGAAGTGGCCGGGGTTTCTCTCCATTTGGGCTCCAGAAGCCAGGGATCAGATTTCAAGGGCGCCTTGTTGGTACTGAAATCGAGGTGGGAGTCAGTCCCCCAGTTCTCAGAGCTGGGTCCCTGCCTCACTCTGCCAGTCATGGGTGCCTGTGGCAGCCTCTGTCCATCTCTGGGACCCCTGCAGCCCTGGCACAGAAGAGCCCTCTGTGGGCAGGGTCTTCTTGGCTTGCGTCCTTCCCAACCAGCCCTGAACCGTCTGTCCTGAAGCCCAGGACTGAAAACCACAGCCATGGAGTTTCTTCTGCACCCAAGCTCCCTGGGCAACCCCATGGCACAGGGCTGCACTGTCACCAGTCACCAGCAGGCAGGGGGTGGTGGATGCCCACTCTGGGGAGGCTGCGGGGCCAGGCCCAGAGTGGGAGGTGCAGTCCCTTCCCTCCCTGCCATCACTGAGCCTCCACGGTCCTGGCTTAGAAACAACAGCTTGCTAGTGACAGGCGGGCCTTTTCCGAATCCCATACTTCAGGTCTGCACCATCAATGAACAGCTCAGCAACCCCAAACCCCAGAGGCTGCAGGATCAAAACTGCTCCCCTCATCGCCCTCCAGGCCCTGGGCCAGGCCAGTGATAATTAGGCAGAGCCTCATTACCCGGCCCTGGCAAGGCAACTGCCCGGGACCACCGCAGAAGAGGCAGGGAAGTGCAGCTGGGCGAGCAGGCGCTTTCTAGGTCACAGCCTGCTCAGTAGAGGCCAGGGAAGAAGATGAAGTGATTCGGGGCTTCAAGGCATGGCTCTGCCTGTTCCCCGCCCTGGGGACTGAGGGAATAGGTCTGTCTGATCACTGACCAGGGCCTGCCTGACAGAAGATGAGTCTCACAGAAGCATTCTTGACCCCGACAGGTCACAAGCTAGGGGACCTTCCCCGGCCAGACCCTGCTGCCGCACCCCTCCCTGTGTGCAGCCACCCCCACATTTCCAAAGCGGAGTGCTGCAGGCAGCTGCTCTCCCAATCCGGCAGGGCAAGATGAAAGGCCTTGCTCATGTCTGCTGAGGGCTGGCCAAGATCTCTGCTAGCTCCATTCAGCAAGCCTGGCCCCACTGGCTCTCAATCAGGAGGAAGCGGTCAAATGACCACCGGAGCAGTGGCCGGTTGCTTGCGGGGGGTGGGGGGCAGGGGTCACCTGAGCTCCCCTGGGCCATGCAGGTGCTCTGGAGCCCACAGAAGCATGGACCCTTAGGCCACAGGTCACAGAGCTAAGGTCCCCACTGAGTTTCTTGTTAGTCTCCATGGGAATCTGGGGACAGGCTGTTAGAAACGCTGTTCAAGCACCAAGTGGCCGCTGGCCTGCCTCTCCCGTAAGTGCCCGAGGCCCCCAGGTAACACTGACTCACTTTTTTAAGGGCTCGATCACAGTCTTCTGGATTTGGTTCACCTGTCAAAAGAAAACCCAAAGACACTAAAACTGGTGGGGTAGGGGAGGGGAAGATGATAGGCAAGGCCAGGCCCCTAACTACTGCTGGACCAAAAAGCCCTAAGGACCACACGGCGCTGTCCTTGTCCTGGGCCTGGCCTTGTCAGCATGGCGGGCCGAATGGGCAGCCACAGAAGGCTCAGCGGCTGCATGAACAGGACTACCATGGGCGACCCTCACAGTGAGTGATGTGAGCTCGTGGAGCCTCGGGAAGCAGGGAGAGTCAGGGCAGAACAGTCTGGGAAGAGCCCTGCGGGCCTGCGGCACATTGCAGCACATGAGGCCGGAGGGCCGAGTGCCCTGAGAGCAGAGGGAGCCCACTCAGGCCTCCCCGCACAGTCCCTCCAGGGAGAGGCCCACCCCAGACCAAGACCCAGTCACCTACCTTTTCCTGGTTGAAGGCATCCATCCGCTTCATGGCGGTGTCCAGGGCCGTTACCATGTTCAGAAGGTCCTGGTCTTGCTCACAGAGAGGATTGGAGAGTAAATCCAAGGATATCTTCACAGCAGATTTTGACATGGCTGTAAAAAGCCAAAGCTCAGTGAGCCTGTGAAGGGACAGGTTTCATGGGCTTCTCTTCAGGACCCTGTCCTCTTATGGCCAGGGGCCTGCACCCTGATGATCTCTTCCCACCACCACGGCCGTCAGAATGGCAGAGTGCCACACAGCCACGAGCTGCTGATCCCCTGGTTTAATGTTCATTCCCCACCCTAACACTATTCTGGGCAATTCTTTTGAGCAGCTTTACCTGTTCTACAAACCCTGGGTTAGAAAAGGATTATCTGGGTGGGAGGCTATAATATAATGGTTCTGGCTCCAAAGATTCTAATTCAGTAAAGCTGGAACCCAAGAATATGCATTTAAAACCACATCTCTAGGTGCTTTGGACGTGAAGCTTGGTTTGGGACTCCCACATGGATAAGAGTAACAGTACTTCAGTTTACACACGCTTTTACTACAAAGGGCCCAACACTGCATAGTTCATGCTTGTGGGCCGTATGATTTCTGTTGCAACTTCTCAATTCTGCCTTGTGCGATGAAAACTGCCAGCCACAACACATAAAAAAATGAATGTGGCTGTTTAAATAAAACTTTATTGACAAAATTAGGTCAGATTTGGCCAGCAGCTGTAGCCTGCCAACCCCTCGTTTCCTTAATATCCAGTAGGAAGAGATAGACTGGAAAATGTATTTTCCCCTGAGACTTGCCTGGACACTCTGTAGCTGGCACAGATGGCACTGGGCCAGCATGGCCCTCCTCCAGGGTATCTTCCTGCTCCTCCAGAATTTTGTTTGTAAATAATGGAGACCTGGGAACTTGTACAGGACAAAGAGCTCCAAAGCTGCCAGCAGGTCCCCATCTTGGGGTTCTCTCAAGGTTCCAACGCACTCTCATTGAGAGCTCAACCAACCAAGGGAACATCTAGGGGAAATTATTTTGGTTCCATTTTAGAGAGGAGGCATATCAGGTACAAAAGGGTTTGTAACGTCTCCAAAGTCAAGTGGCTGTGGGCGCCAGCTGAGCCTTGACCCTTGACCCTTGACCCTGGCCAGCTGCCTCCCTGTTGACTGCTCTCCTTGTGATCTGGCCTGGAGGAAGTCGGTGGACAGGCCCACGAGGCTCTGATGGGGCATCCACTGATGTTTTCCACACGCCCTGGCAGCCGGTCCCCACGAATGTGCCACCCACCCCTCTGTGCTCCTCACTCCTGTGTTGACGTTCCCTACTGGGCAGATGGGAAGCCTGGGAATCACAGGCGGCTCAGAGGCGGGCTGGAGACCTGCCGCTCCAAGAGCTTTGGAGCTCTTGGTCCTGAACATGTTTTCAGGCATCCATTATTTCTAGAGTCTAGAAACAAAATTCTAGAGCGGCAGGAAGAAGCGATGGAGAAGGGCCATGCTGGCCTGATGCTGTTTGTACCAGTGTCAGTGTGTGTCTGGGGCAGGTCTCAGGAGAGAAGACACACTGCAAGGGAATTTCTTACTATTTGCATGTTACTGAATTTAAGATGCTTCCTGTTATAAGACACTCTATAAACTACTAAGAAATAAAAAAACTGCTGTCAGTCAAACCAGGCTACACTCTCAAGTGTTACAGTATTTTGATTTCAGAGATGTTAACTGTGGAAAGTGTCTTGACCCATGACATAAGGTCCACCTCCCAGTTAATTACAGATGTGGCCTTGCCTAGCACTCCAGGGCATGAGCCCGACCCCTGACCCTGCTCTCCCTGGGGAAGGGTCCACCTCCCCCAGGCCCCTTCACCACCCAGTAAGGCAGTGCTGAGTGGACAACCAGCCAGCCCAGAGCATCCTCCTGGGATTTTTCTGAATTTAGGAGAGCGCTACAGTCACCCAGCAAAAGGGCAAACTGTGGGAGAAGGCTGGAAATGTAAACTTTCCGGAAACGCTGAGGAAACGGAGAAAAAAAAAAACACCTCTTAAATTCTGTGAAGTGACTGTAGGTTTAGGAACAAATATGTAACTTGATTTCATTATGAAATGATGACATATGGCATAATAGAAAGATAATAAAATTCTAGATAAAGCTGCAAATGTTTCTGAAAAATGTCTTCTTTTTTTTTTTTTAAGACGAGGTTTCACCATGTTGGTCAGGCTGGTCTTGAACTCCTGACCTCAGGTGATTCGCCCGCCTTGGCCTCCAAAGTGCTTGGATTACAGGCGTGAGCCACCATGCCCGGCCTTCTATTCTTTTTAAAATATCTGAGGAAAACAACCCAAAAAGCCAGAAGATCAAGGAGACATTCTTCCCACTTTTTTTTTTTTGAGATGGAGTTTTGCTCTTGTCGCGCAGGCTGGAGTGCAATGGCACGATCTTGGCTCACTGCAACCTCTGCTTCCTGGGCTCAAGCAATTCTCCTGCCTCAGTCTCCCAAGTAGCTGGGTAATATTACAGGTGCCTGCTAATTTTTGTATTTTTAGTAGAGAAGGGGTTTCACCATGTTGATCACGCTGGTCTCAAATTCCTGACCCCAAGTGATCCACCTGCCTAGGCCTCCCAAAGTGCTGGGATTACAGGCATGAGTCACTGGGCCCAGCCCCACTTCCCTCTTTCTTTCCTAAAGCTGTTGCCTTCTCAGGAAGTCAAGGAACTGGGTGGACTCAGTGGCTGGCCCTGGGCAGAACTGGGTCTACAATCCCCGCCCAGTGATGCCCCTGCTTCATGCACGCAGAGCAGAGCTGGGGTAGACGATGCCAAGAACACCATGGTCTTGGCTGGGCGTGATGACTCATGCCTGTAATCCCTGCGCTTTGGCAAGCTGAAGCAGGAGGATGCCTTGAGCCCAGGAGTTCAAGACCAGCCTGGACAACATAGCAAAACCCCGTTCCCCCTCAAAAAAAAAAAAATAAACAAACAACAGCAGGCCTCCATGCCCCTCTGGGCCTGTGGTCCCTGTTCCGGCACATATCCCTCCTCGTTGTTCCCTGGGAGAGGGGCACAGTCAGCCTGGCCTACATTGGGAGGCTGGTGGTCTTTGAACCTTAGAGAAACTGAGGGTCTTGGACCCCATCTGGATCTCTGGAGTCCTGATGCAGCCTCTGGAATGTAAAATGCAAAGATCCACCAGAGCACTGTGAAAGTAATATAAGTTTCTGAAAGAAAGGTCATCTTTTTTAGAATAACTGGGGATTTTCCACATTGCTAGGGAGCTCAGGAGATTTCATACTCAGGAAAGGCATCCTTCCATTCCCCTCAATTGTCTGGATCAGTGGTGCTCACACTGTGGGTCTCCAGCATTACCTGCGAATTCCAGGGGCACACATTTTCAGGTCTCGCCTAGCCCATGAATCAGAGGCTGGAGGTGGGGCCCTGCGGCCTGCAGCACAGCAAGCCCACCCACAACGCTGATGCCCGCCCCGTGCAGAAGACTGCTGTGGCTGTCAGGCTTGCCTTGGCCCCGCAACCAGCACCACTGCTCTTCAGAGGTGCTGTCTCTGCCCACATCCATTCCTGACTGAGGACAGTAATCCTAGGCTTCCGTAGTCACCCATCGAACCCTGGTTTCTCTGCTGGAAAACTAAGCTTTCCAGAGCCACAGATGGCGCATCATGGACCCCTGATGCCCTCCTTGGTTCCGGAGCAAGCCACTGTGAACACAACAGAACCTGGCTTCATTTATGCTCTGACAATACAGCTGTCTGTAGAAGCAGGAAGGAAAGGAAGCAATGGGTCACAGCAGCTCCAGAACTGGAAAGGCAGTGGGGACCGATCAAGAAAAATGCAACCCAAGTAACTCAGACCTGAAATAACTACAAAACAAACAACTGCAGACAAACTCCCAAATCCGGTCCTTGGCTTGTGACACACATAGTTTGGCAACGCTAGGGGCCAGGAGCAAGGTGCATGTTCAGACCAGCCCATGGCCCAGGAATTAGCACTGGCATGAGAATTTACGGCACAGACCAAGACGGCCACAGTCCCTGCACAGGCAGTCAGCACTCACCAGGTCATGGTGGTGGTGGTGGTGGCAGCTCTCAGGGAAGGAATGTTTTCCTTTTGTCATCAGTGCTTGGGAGGAAAGGTGTGTGTTTACACATCAGTAACTGGCTGACAAATTCAAATAACTGCCTCCATTAGGGACATTTCAAGTGTTTTCCTCTTAACTGCAGTACCAAGGAGGAGCCAGCTGGTCCTCAAATCCCACCCTTAGGTGCCCCCTGCCCTATAGCCCTTCGAATGGTGTCAGGAGACAGTGACACTGCCCCCATTTGCACTAGGCTCATAAACAGCCAAGCCAAGAGTGGACGCGCCAGGGTTCCGGAGTGGGGCTGTTTCTAGTTTGGCGGGGCAGGGCAAAGGAATGAGTGGGGCATGGGCAGGCTTCACTGTGGAGACAAGACCCTGGGCTTGAGAAGAGGAGCTGAACTCTTCCACCTTCATCAAATGGACATGTCAGTTTCCTCTTTCATAAAACGGGCGTGTCATGTGCCCTGCTAATCTCAAGGTCAGAAGAGCTCATGTAGGTGAAATTTCTTCACAACTGTTAACAGCAATATTCAGCAGCTGGAGTGGCTGAGGGGACTGAAGATGGCCCCTCCCCCGTCCTGCTGGCTCTTCTGCATCTCTGGTCAGCGTGTACGGCCTCTGGGCCTCCATGCTTGCTGTCCACGGCCTCTGGGCCTCCACGCTTGCTGTCCACAGCCTCTGGGCCTCCACGCTTGCTGTCCACTGTGTTTCAAGGCCCTCTCTCCTTGGCTCTACTTGTGTGGGTTACTCATTCCTTTAGGATTCTGCCCAAGGGACACCTCCCCAGAAAGGCCTCCCTGGACCTGGTCACTCTTTACCTCCTGATTGTTCTTGACAGTGCTCGCCATGACGTGTCATTATACCTATCCTCTTGGATCTCTTGCAGGCCTTCCTCCTAGAACGTAAGCTCTCATTTTGTCTTGCTGTTGACTCTCTAGCACTGAGAGTGCCTGGCACACGCGGGTTCTCAGTCAGTATCAGTTGAATGAGAGGAAGTGAGCCGTCCTGGCCAGACCCAAGTCTCTTTCAGGTCCCTATCTCAGTGTGGTATATAGACATGTCCCTCCCACTGAACCCAGGGAAGGAACTGTGGAGATCCAACCAGTCAGGGAGCCTTGCTGCCGACAATGACGACGGTGACAATAGGAGCTGACATCCCCCGAGAGCTGACCCGTGCCAGGCCGTTCTTAGTGCTTTACGTTGCTCAGATGACTTCATCTTCAACACCAGCCTGTGCCACTTGGGCTGGCATTCCCTGTGCTTGCTTCCCGGGTGAGGGAACTGAGGTGGAGCTTAGTTGGCTGTCTGGAGGTGCACACGGAGTGCTGAAGCCACTGATCAACCTTTGGTCAAGTGCTCGCTGCTCTAGGGTGGAAAAGTCAAGGCCCTGGAGAAAGAACCTCAAGGAGCAGTTCTCCACCTCTCCCAGCTGCTCGTCACCTCCTTCCTGGGACGTGGCCTGTGACAAGGGCTCTGGATGCTTCCTTATTCCAGACCTGCCTGTGGCTCTGGACTACAGAGCCTTGTTCCTCCTTGTTTCAAACAAGAACTCTCTAGCCAAAAAACCTCCCCAAGGGCCCGAGCTGTTTCCCAGCACCTGCTGGCCCCCACCTCCCATGGACCTCCCAGTGCCCTCTGTTATGACGGAATTATCTGGGGCATTTCTGGCCTTACACTTTAACCCAACCTCCTGTTTCAACACACCACAGCTTCCATTCTTGTTGCCACTGGAGCGCCCAGCCCAGCAGGCAAGGGAGTCTTGTTTCTGCAGGAGGGAATGTGCTTCCCTTTCCCTCTGGACAGCCTGAGCTGGTGGCCCGGATTCTGAGGCAATGGAGACATCTACTACCAGAAGCTTCCACCAGCTGCAGTACTGCCCTGCCTAGAATCCCAGGAGCGCCTTACCCCAGCACCCACATCCAAAGTGGGGTGGTGCGAGCTCTGTGGGAAGGAGGATCTGACTAGTGAGGAGTGACTGTCCTTAGGCCACTTCTCAGGACACTGGGTACGCGTCCTCTGAGTGCAACGACATCAGTTAGCCCTTGGGCGGCTGAGGGAGGGTGCCCACCTCTGCCTCACCTGCCCAGCCAGTGGTGCAGGTGGAAAGCCACCTACCCAGGTCAGCGTCGGTGCTCTTCTTCATGTCTTTCTGCAGCCTCCGGGTCTGCTCTTCCAGCCTGCAAGGCAGGGGACAGGCTGCTGGAGGTCCCCCTTCCTTTCCCCTAACTGAGGGAAGCCCAGATACTCTGGAGGGCCTGCCAGGGAGGAGGAGAAGCGGCCCTTCCCCATGGGGACATTTCCCGCTGACTGAAGTGCCCTACACCCAAAGGCTTTGAGTGAATGACTTTCGTGTGGCCATTGCTGGGGAACAATTCCATCAGCCTGGTAACCCGAGCTGCCCTCCGCTTCTAGGGTGCTTCCGGGGCAGAGGGGCAGCCCAAAGAAGGGTGGTGGGCAGACAGACGAGACCTGACAGGGGGCCCTTGTCCCTCCTGTCTCCCACCTCAGCCTTCTGGGGTTGACACTCACTGCTGGAGTTTTCCATATTCCCTTTCAAAGTCTCTCTCCACCTGCAATGAGAGAGATAACTCAATTATTGGAGAAATGACAGCACGGTGGAAAAAACCTCCCAGCCTCCTGCAACTCTCTCCACACCCTACCCCAGTCCACAGAAAACAACAGGGTCCAGTTCACACAAGCACCAACAGATCGTTCCTGACATGGTATTACTGTGTTCCCAAGCTAATTAAGTGTTTGAATGCGGGAAGCAGGCTCCCCTCCCAGAGGGGCCAGCCAGGCAGGTGGCAGCAGACCGTGGCTCTACTCTTCCCAGTTGGGAGCAAGGCACTCGCTGTGTGCCCTCCTCACCCCAGGCTGGAGGTGGTCAGCGTGCTCAGAATGTGACTGGATCCCATCCAGGGAGGCAGCAGGGTGCAGAGGAGAGGGCGGGTCTGGAGTTGGGGGCTGTCTCTGCTTTTCCTAGTTTCCAGGTCCAAGCAGGGCACCTCCTCTCCTACCCTGCCCTCCTCTCAGGGCCACCTGCCCCTGCTGGGCCTGGGGTGGGTCAGAAACAAGCAAGCTCCTGTGCTTTGTGATTGGGATGCATCAAACACAGACACTATGACTACTGACTCAGGCCAGGCTCTCTACTGCCAACCAGACAGCGCCTCTTGAGAGCCAGTAACACTGAAACCAAAGGGGTGAGTCCTCAACCTGGGGCTGCACTTGCTGTGGAAGATGAAGTTAAGAAATTTAGTACTTTCTTCTAGTGCCTAGACTTCATTATCTGTAAAAAAGGGCCTCAGCATGGGTCTCCTATGGGCGTAGAATGGGAAGTAAATGGTATCAAGAGGCAAAGAAGGAGATGAAGCTAGAGGCCAGTTCTTCCTTCTCTCTGTGGCCAGAGCAGTAGATGTCAGGGGCCAGCTTCTGGGCTTCGTGCTCTGAGCAGTGAAAACCGCTAACTCACATTCACAGAGCCCTCACTGTGTGCTTTACAAGAATGGAGTTATCTACACTCATCTCCAAGGCAGGCGTGACTATCAGGTGACAGTACTGAGGTGGTCACCGGGACCCAGGTTATATACCCCGGCCAAGGTCACCCCATTGGTGAAGGGCAGAGTTGAGCATAGTGGGAGTGGAACCCAGGCAGCCTGGCTCCACGGCCTGCATTCGTAACCATCACTCTCCTAGAAGGCATTTGCTGATGAATGAAAGCTTGACCTAAGAAAGCAGTCTTCCTGGCTGCTCCCCGAGACTCCTGTCCCCAAAAGCCCTAGATCCTGACTTCTGCTTACACTACAGGCTGAGGGTCAGGCAGTACGTATTTGCAGAAACTGTCAAAGCCAGGCTGTTCCCATGACTGCCATCCAGCAACAATGACCTGAGAGTGTTCTGAGCCCATCAACCTTAGCATTCCACATTTAGATTTAGATTAATTCAAGATAGCCCTGGAACGACAAAACAGCAGTCATGTCACAAATGAGGAGCCTGAAGCCCAGAAAGTTAACTGACTTCCCTAAGGAGGCAGGACATTCTGGTGGCAATGCGAGGCTAGAATCCAGAGTCCTGGTTCAGGTCTTTTTGTTTCAAATGTAAACAATATTCATTCCTACAAACATGCATTGAGCACGTATTAAGTGGGATGCATTCTGCCAGGACCTGGGGATACCCTGCTTGATTCAAACAGACATGGGCCCTGGTGGTGCACATAAACAACAGCTAGATACAAATCTGCTTGCTGACTATGATGGGCCTTTTGGACGGCAGCGATAAGGCCAGAGAGAGTTGGACAGAGAGTCTGCTTAGCTCTGGCCCGCCCTCAGGGCATGACAACAGACTCCCTTGCATGGAGATAGCTGTACCTTCCTCATTTCAACTGTAAAATCTGGAAGCAGGGGAAAAAAATGGTCTTTTACTTACTTTATGATTGTGGCATCTAGTACCTTCTACAAAACTGTGAAGTAAAATCCACCATTGGTGCCCCAGCCACCCATCCCACAAGATTTCTTCCTCTTTTCAGCAGACTCTTTCTCCACCCAGGAACCCATTTTTTTTTTTCATTACTTTCCTTAGGATCCAGCAAAAGCTACTCTTAAGAAAAAAATTCAAAATTCACTCCCACTAAAGCACAAATGCTTGATAAGCATTTAAAGTGCTGCCTGTCCCAGGGGATTTCCAGTTAGCAGGAAAAAAAAAAGTCTCAGCTAAAGGAAGGGAAAGGCTCCGCCTTGACTGTAGGTGGGAAATTTGCTTTGGTGTGAAGGAGCCTTGCCAGGGCCCTTGAAAGTCTGTACTTTGGTATCAGCCTAGTTTTCTCCAGCAAGGCCATGGAAAAATGCAGTTTAGAGGCATGAGCAGAGATAGGTAGGATATGAACTCTGATACTAGTTGTGGAGCCTTGATAGTACCGAGGACTTTTTTTTTTTTGAGACAGGGTTTTGCTCTATTGTCCAGGCTGGAATGCGGTAGTGCCATCATAGCTCACTGCAGCCTTGACCTTCTGGGCTCAAGCAATACTCCTGTCTCAGCCTCCTGTGTAGCTGAGACTATAGGAATATGCTGCTATGCCTGGCTAATTTTTAAATTTTTGTAGAGACGGGATCTTACTATGTTGCCTAGGCTGGTTTCGAACTCCTGGCCCCAAGTGATCCTTTTGCACTGGCCTCCCAAAGTGCTGAGATGACAGGTGTAAGCCACCTCACCCAGCCAACTTTAGGTGGCTTACAAGAAAATAGTTGATAATAATATCGACTTCAGTGGCTCCTTTTGTGGATTAAGAGACAGTGCACGTAGAACAGATTGCAAGGTGCCTGGCCAATGGCAGTGCTCACTAAATGTTAGTTTCTGTGTTTTTCTCCTGCTCACTGGGGTTCTGGGAAGATCAGAGCAATCTGGGGCTGCAGGCTGGGCTATAAATCTGTTCGCAGAGAGAAGCTGCCCCAAGCATGCAGGAAACTGGCAGTTAGGGAAACCCTGATGTTGGCTAAGGGTAGAGGCCCATGCCTGGGTGCTGTGACAGTGCCCTAGCTCCCTCTGCTAAACATATCTTTCTTCTTTTTTTTGAGATAGAGTCTCATTCTGTCACTCAGGCTGGAGTACGGTAGCACAATCTCGACTCACTGCAACCTCTGTCTCCCAGGGTCAAGCAATTCTCATGCCTCAGCCTCCCAAGTAGCTGAGAATCCAGGAGTGAGCCACCACACCTGGCTAATTTTTGAAAAAAAAATTTTTTTTTTTTTAATAGAGATGGGGTTTCACCATGTTGTCTAGGCTGGTCTTAAACTCCTGGCTCAAGTAATCTGCCTGCCTTGGCCTCCCAAAGTGCTGGGATTACAGGCATGAGCCACCGCACCCGGCCGACACATCTTTCATCTAACCTTGCAGGATATGACAGCTGAGCAGCATCTTCACTTATTAAAAGTATTTCTTTCCAGAAAGAGAAAATTAAAACGAAGCACCACTTGGCCCAAACCAAGCTCATCTAGAGATCCAGAACACACAGGAGGTGCTCTCTGGGAGGGGAGCTGAGTGTTTGCTAAACCCTGGGGCCCCAGTCTTTGGCTCCCTTCCTCTCTTTTGCAATCCCCCAAGTGTGCCGGTGTGTGTGGGATGTCAGAGAACACCTGGTCTCCCTGGCTGGGGACTGCTTGGACTTGCACCGGGAGGGACTTCAGGTTTTTAGCTAGGTTGAATCACTCTGGAAGCTGAGGAGCTTGAGGTCTCACAATGAAGCCGAGGAGCAGATCAGGGGCGGGAGTATGCTCTTTCTACTTGGTGCCTCTCAAGGCCATCTGACAGCCTGAGAGGAGTTCGGAAACATCTCACCTCCCCTGCTGCCAGTGGCCGGGACGGGTGGCTTTTCTAGCTCACTGTTCCGAGAGCTCTCTCCTCCACTGGGGAAAGATGCACAGGGACACTGCCAGAATTCTAGCCTCTCAGATAATGGCTAAGGGACGAAAGGGACACACTGGAGCCTCATTCCGAGGAAAAGAGCCAGACAGAAAAGATCTGAACATCTTTGAATGCTTGATGCCTTTGCCAAAAAGAAAACTGGACCCCAGTCAACAATGCAAGTGTAAACACATGTGCATGGACCGTCAGGGGATCAGGGCAGGCTGGGCCAGGCTGGCGAGGTTAGTGCAGGGAGAACCAAGGCCCAGACGACTACCCTTGGCCACGCCCTGCATTCATTCTCCAAGGCCTAGGGTGGGAGGAAGGGGCTGTGCTATTCCTTGCTTAATTGGCAGTGCCCAGGTCAGGTCCTGGCACAGAGTGGAAACCCAGTATTTGCTCAGTGAATGAAGAGGCTGAGTTCCCACCCCAACGTATGCTCATGGTGAAGTGAAAAAGGAAACTGGCAGGCAAGGCCGGGGCTCTGATCCCAGGGCTGAGGTGCATCTGATTGGAATCTGAGAAGCTCAGAATCGCAGCACTGTGGGAAGCTCCTCCTTCAAGGGATGTTCTGGGCCGAATGTGGGCTCCCTGAAGGTATGTTCTAGCAGGATTAATGAGGCTGAGGGCCCTACCGCCTGGCAGGTGAAAATCCTTCTCCAGTGGAGAGGCTTCCTGTGGCCAGACTCTCTTTGCCCTGACTGCGCAGGGCACCCACCTGGCTAGGAACCTTGGTATGTGTGTTCCTTGTGTTTAAGACCCAGAGTAACCCTTGATTCAGGGGGACACAAACAGCTAAGCTTCAAAGACCTCTTCCAGCCTCCCTTGTTATGCAGGAAGCTATGGCGGCTTCTTTCCGGGCTAAGATGCTCCAGCCACTTTATGGGACCTGGGGAGCAGGAGGGGATTGGGATGGTGGGAAGCTTTTTATCCACCATCTCAGTTCTAATGGTCAGCCCCGGCAGGAACAAGCCATTCTAGCCAAAGCCTTGACAATAATGGAATTTGTGTGAATAACCTGGGCACAGGAGAACAGTGAGGGTAGGGACACAAGGCTTTCTTTGTGCCTGACAGTTGGGTGCCTTGAGCCAAAAACCTCCTGAAACTCCCTGAAGATAACGTGAGCATTTCTTCCCATGACAGGGGCTCCCTGACTTCCAATAACCCAGAGAGCCACAGCTGCTCCCCTCCCTGAAAGTGCCTGGGCAAGAACAACAGAATGCGTCACTGCTGTTGAAGGGCAGCTGCCAGAGATGCTGAGACAACTGCACAGCCCAGGCCTGTTTTGGGGGCTGGGAGGGGGTGGTGGGTGGGGAATGAGACTGAAGAGGCAGGGTCTTGCTAATTCTACTCAGTGTCTCTGGGGAGCGGAGGGGGATAGCCCAGGGAAGCAAGTAACTCTACTCCAAGCTGTAGTTCAGCTGTGATTCCTTGTGAGAGATCAAAAGCCTCACCGACTGTTGCGTTGTGAAATCTGGCTGCCTGGGACAGGCTGAGTCCCTGATGGTTCATAAAGAGGGTCAAGTCAACCAGCTTCCTGTGATGTCATTCATATTAACTGCAGGCTTATTTTGTGCCAGGCACTGCTAGGTGCTTTCAGCGTGTTACCTTGTCTGAGCCTCACGTAACATCTGCGACATAGGTACTGTCATCATCCTCACTTTACAAATAAGAAAACAAAGGCTCAAGAGGTTAAGGAACTTGCCCAAGGTCACGAACAGCACATGGCAGAGCCAGGATGGGAACCCAGGCTGCCGGCCTCCTGAACCTATTTCTTGACCCCTACCTGATCCCCAGTCTATCTGGGAGAGCAGATACCGTAATCAGAGGACCACAATTCCATCTCCAGAGAGACAGATGCGAGGAAGGAAGAGGTACGCCCTGAGTTCATCTGCCCTCCCTGCGAGTCCTTGCCCCTCCTTAGATGAATGGAGCCAGAGATTTTGCCAGCAACAAACTGGCAAAGTAGCTGGTGTGCCTACACTTTCTGTGGAGAACAAAGTCCATTTCGATAAAGGTTGGGGTGCTGGGAGGTTTTTTGTTTGCTTGTTTGTAGTGAGCATTCAGAATAAAAGACCCCTCTTGAAACCACTTCCCTTTCAGATCTGTCATGGATTAAACTCTGGAGACTCAAAGCCACACCTTCCCACTTCCTGCAGCCGGCTAGAGCCCAACATGTGCACACCCAGATTCTTTGGACTTCGGCTGAGAGCCTCCACAGATGGTCAGCCTCTGCATGGGAGGTCAATGCTGAGTTGGTCAGCAACCTGCCTCTGCATGCAGCAGAGAGGCCCCCCACTTTTTTTTTAATAGACAGGGTCTCGGTCTATCACCTAGGGTGGAGTGCAGTGGTGCAATCGTAGCTCACTGTGGCCTTGAACTCCTGTGTTAAGCGATCCTCCTGCTTTCGCCTCCCAAGTAGCTGGGACTACAGGCACTCTTTTTTTTTTTTTTTTTTTTCTGTAGAGCTGGGGTCTCACTTTGTCACCCAGGCTGGTCTCAAACTCCTTGTTTGAAATGATCTTCCCACCCTGGCCTCCCAAAGTGTTGAGATTCCAGTCATGAGCCACTGCACCCAGTGAAGGCGCTTTTAACTTGCGCCTGTCTCCTTTCAAGCGACCTGACTTTGGATTTGCCAGAGATGGAGCCACTGGTCAGATGTGTGCCAAACTTCTCACCAGACTGAAGCGATCTCTTTCCTGTGCTTCTGAGAGCTGTGCCAAGGAGGGGAAAAAGCTAGTAAGACAAGGAGAACTGTCAGGGGCTGGGATGACAGACGAGGACCTCTGCTGCCAGCACAGCACTGGACTTTCTGTAGCTGTCACGTCACAGAGGCGCTACAGTTGTGGTCTCCCATGTTAAAACCAAGAGACCCATTCAGATTTGTGGGTCAGGGGGTTGAAAAGGCTATTCTGCACTGGGATTCCAAAACACTGGGAGGGCTTCACAGCCCGGGGAAGCATAAGGCAATGGAAAGAGTACTGGCCAGAGGCTCAAACCTTACTTCTAACTCCAGCTTTGCCAGTGTGGGGTTTTTGTAACTTGAGAAAGTCACTGCAACCTTCCACAGGCCTCGTTTTCCTCATCAGGAAAAATCAGGAGGTTGGACTAATTGATCTCCATGAGCTTCCAGCTATAACCTCCTAAGAATCTATGTTTCTCTTCCTTTACTATTCTAGAGATAAAATAGGGATGAAAAATTGGGGGAGGCGAGGGGGGTGTTAAAGGGTGGAAGGATTCAATCTTCCCCTCCTGCTGAGTGACTCACGGCCAAGAATGCATTTGGAAGTTGGGAGAAACAGGCTGAGGGCACTGGGAAAAGCTTCTTGGTCTTTTCTGCAACTAACTGCCTGGGCAGTATCTTTGGTAGGGGGGCTCTGTTTCAGGAACCCTCTTAGGAAAAATGTAGACTGCAAGCCAGTCCCTAGAGGTGGACCGTTCTGAAGCAGTATCTTTCTCTACCTTTTTGTAATCCACCTCTTCCCAAGGGCAATGAAGAGCCCAGGCTAACCTTACCGGGGAAATGTCCCAGGACAGGAGGCCCCTCTAAACCCCAGTCTATGTGAGGTTCTGGATCCGCATAAGTGGGAAGAGGCCCAGGTTGCTGTCTTCCCAGCCCCAAGATGTGTTGATTCAAAGCTTTGGTTCTATGCAAAGGCCATGTGATACCGAACGGAATCTCACAGCAAAACAATCGGGTTACTCACTGTTTTGGGCACAATCTGTTTCTTGGGCTGCCCAATCTTAAAAGGAATCCTATAAGAGAAAGAGACAAACAGGCATATTGTAAGCAGTGGGGAAGGATGCAGCTCAAAGTATCAGTACAGTACAGGCCACCCTCCCCCAGGAGGGCGAGGGAGCGTGACCACGGCCTGCTACTTGGTACATGGACCATGTGCCCTGGTGGGCATGCAAACGTCAGCATCTGGGCTTCGTTCTGAGAGAGAGAAGTCCTCCCATCTACAGTGTCAGATGCAGGTTGTTCTGCCTCAGAACATCTTTCCTACTGATAGTCTGTCATTTAAAGACAATGAAAAGGTGAGAGCAAGGAGTTTCAGGCCGCAGTGAACTATAATTGCACCACTGTACTCTAGCCTAAGTGATAGAGCAAGACCCTATCTCAAAAACCAACCAACGGGCGTGGTGGCTTGTGCCTGTAATCCTGGCACTTTGGGAGGCCGAGACGGGCAGATCACAAGGTCAAGACATCGAGACCATCCTGGCCAACATGGTGAAACCCCGTCTCTACTAAAAATACAAAATTAGCTGGGTGTGGTGATACACACCTATAATCCCAGCTACTCAGGAGGCTGATGCAAGAGAATCGCTTGAACCTGTGAAGTGGGGGTTGCAATGAGCCAAGATCGAGCCACTGTACTCTGAGTCTGCTGACAGAGCGAGACTCCATCTCAAAAAACAAAACAAAAACCAACCAACAAACAACAAAAAAACCTGGGGACAAAAAACCGAGGGGAGGGGAGGGACGGCAGAGGAGGGGAGGGGAGGGGAAGGCAGGGGAGGGGAGGGGAGGGCAGGGCAGGGGAGGGGAGGGGAGGCTGCCCTTTGGCAGGTAACCACTGCATTGGGACTTCATTTCCTATTCCATAAAGCGAGTGGATTAACTAGGTCATTTAGAAGCTTCCTTGAAGCAGTGAGCACTCTATGATTCTCCGATTCCAGGAAGAAAAGTGGCCAGGTTAGAAAGTGCACCCAATGGCTATGGAAAGGGTAGGCTCTTGATCCCAGGTAGGAAATGAGTTGAGAATCCTTGGGATCAGCTCCAGCAGAGGGCTCTCAGCCAGCCATGCTCATCACTCTCCTTTTGGCTCTTCCATTCAAACCTCACATTTCTACAACACACCAGACCCACTCCACCATGCCCAGGTCCCACCCTTCCCTCCACACCCCCTTCTCCCTGAGCCTGCTTTCCTTTGGCCCAAACTGACCAACACACTGTTGCTAAACCCAACGGTGTAATTAACCACCGATAATGACCCCAGACAGCGATCCAGTAAAGGGGATGGGCCAGCCTGAGTCACAGTGGTTTAAATTTAATTTCTGGAGGACATCCTGTTTATTGTTAACTCAGCCCCGTAATTTGGGAGTGTTAACCCTATGGGGGCTGGCTGATTCGCATGGCTTCTGTAAACAAATAATTTCTGGCTACATAATAACCAGGGAGGAAAGGTAAGGTCTGGAACTGAAAAGGAAAAGAAAAAATGAAATTGTTGTTTCCCTTTCTCAGACCTAAAGAAGAAAAGTTCATGGGGAGATGTGTTCCTTCCCCACACCTTGGTTACTTTTCCCATTCTCACGGATTAGAGCTGACGGAAATGATAGTTTTTGGAGAGTGAGCAACTGCCCTCAAGGACCATTCTGGAGACAGTGCAAATGAGGTCCCGGTGGCATTGCAAAAGACAGCCCGTATTCTGTGGGAAGGACGCTGCAGCGGAAAGTGCTCTAGACCAGATATCAGAAAACCTGGCCTCTGCCTCCGACTCATTTTGTGTTTTGAACAAATCGCAATCTCTCTGGAGCCCACTTTCTTAAACTATGAAACAAAGGAGTTGGAATCCCTTCAGCTCATCTAAAACTGGAATTCTAAACTGAATCTCCACTCCAAGAATATGGGGAGTAGGATGAGAATTCTAAAGAAGTCTCAGAGTGGTCTTCAAAATGATTCTTGGAGTTTAGTACTGCAGACAAGGGACTAAGAAATCAGAAACATAGATTCCATTATTTGTGGTGCTACAGCCTCCCTCTAAACCTTAATTTAGTAGCACAGTATTTTTAGAACTGTAAGTTACCATAGAAATTTTTTCCCCAGTTCAACCCTCTCCTTTTGTAGATGAGGAAGCAGATCCGGAGAGGTTCAGTGACAAGCCCAGGATCACTCTGCTGGGTCACCAGAGAACCAGAAGCAGCAACCAGGGCCCCTGGTGTCCAGCCCAGTTTTCTCTCTGCTACCCACAGCTCAATACTCTTTTCACATGAGTATGTTATAAAGTATGTGATCAAAATACCCAGTCTTGAAGTCTTGAATTCAAAGGGGCTCACTGTTCTTAAGGGTCTAGAAAGGAACGGGGAGGACGTTCGTGCTCAACTGGGTGCTCTGGCACAATGAGAGTTTATGTACACCATGCAGATGGAACAGGTCTCTCCTTGTATTTTCACCACAGATACAATCACAGAGAATTGTCATACTGTTCTGATTATTTTTCAACTCACCTGCTCAAAAGCCCTATTAGAACACTTAAAAAAAATCCTTCATTTAAAAAGATTTAAAGAAAAATTGTGAAGGTGTGTAGTTCCTATGTGGCCCACCCTCAGTTTCCCCTTTTATTAACACCTGATATTAGTGTGGTTCATTGGTCACAATCAATGAATCAACAGTGATAGAGTCAAGACTATCCTTTCTTCAGATCTCCTCCATTTTCCCCATGTCCTTTCTCAGTTCCAGCTTCCCACCCAGGTCACTACGTCACCTTCAGTCACTACGTGCCCTGAGGCTCTGCTTGGCTGTGACAGTGTCTCAATCCGTCCCTGCTTTTGAGGACCATCCCAGTTTTAAGAAGTGCTGGTCAGGCATGTTATATAATGCCAACTTGGATCTGTCTGACGCTTTTCTCCTGACTATACTGGAGTTACGGCTTTTGGGACAGAAGATCACAGAGCAGAAGAGCCATTCTCACCAAGTCATACCCAGGGTCCACAACGTCAACATGCCTTTGCCCTGATGATGTGAGACCCTTGATCACCAGCTTCCTACTGTAAAGTTACGCTCCCTTCCCCCTTTCCCTACTGCACTCCTTCGGAGGAAACCATCGCACAGAGCCCTATTTCTTATTCATTCAACCATTCAATATCAGTATGAACTCATATTTACCTTATATTTTGGGTTATAATCCAATACATTATTTTGATGCTCAAACTGTTCCAGCTTTGGCCACTGGCAGCTTTTTCAGTTAGCCCGTGTCCCTTTGACAAATCCACATCAACATATGTATGTATGTAAGTGTGCATGTTATTTCCTTACTTTCTGGCACTACAACATGTACCAAGTGCATCTTAACGTATTTCCTGTTCCAGCCCTCGAATCAGTAGAAGAACTTACATTAGTATTCAAATATGGTCTCAACCTTACCTTTAATTTCTTTCCTATTCACTCAGTATAACTGCCATGATTCAGCCAAGTGGCTGTTCATTAATCCCCCAAATCTAGACTCTTAATTTCCTGTCCCAAACTGGGACATTTGGGAGTACATGTCATCAGGACAACTTGGACTGCCCAGGGCACATGGAATGCTCTCTCTGCTCCCAGGAAAACTTCTCACCTTCTTCTAAATATCTATGACTTACTTAGCATTTTAAAAATTCTACCCTTTATAGTTAATTAGTTTATTCCCTTAAAAAGTATTATCTATGACTCAATCAAGACAGTTGCAGGTGGGCAAAAAAAGAAAGAAAAAAGTATTCTCATGAGAAACAGTAACTTTAAAACAATTATTAAAGAAAAACATGCTCATTGCAGAAAACTTGAGAAATAAAAGGGGATTCAGTGAGGGGGGGGGATGACGGAGGAAAAGATGAGGGGGAGGAAAAAAAAAACCCAGCCATAATTTCATATCTAAAAGATAGCCAAGGTTAATGTTTTAGTGTTATTTGTATTTTTTAAATTTACAGAAAGAAAAACTGAAGCAAATATGCCAAATGTTGGTAGTGGCTCATTTTGGGAGGTGAGAATATGATTACTGTTTTCTTCTTTGCACTTTGCATATTTTTTTTCAAAGTCACCAAAAACAACAACAAAAACAAACAAACAAAAAAAAACCCTTTTTTCTTGACTACAAAAATAGCACCTGATCAGTGATAAAAACTTGGAATACATAGAAAAACATAAAGGACAAAACACACATACACCCTCAAAGGAAAAAACTGACAGTAATACCAAGTCAGTGTGTATATGTATGTGTGCATCTGTATGTGTAAATATTTGTGTAACGTTTAAATTAAAAAAGTAAAAGAAATATGTATCATGAATGGTTTTATATGAGAATATGTCATTTTCACTCTCCTCATTTTTAAGAGCTACAGAAGTGAAATGAGTAGTTCAGGTATATAATGAATATGTACCACTTGTTTTACTTCTATAACCTCATCACTTACTGCTGGTCATTTGAACTGTTTCAAAATTTTTCTATTATGAACGAAAGCTATAAGTTATGAGCTAAATCTTGGTGCACACCAAGGATTAGTCATACAGGATCAATTCTGTATACAGTGTTCAAGGCTTTGATACATTTTGCCAAACGGCCCTCCAGACAGATTTAAACAGTTAACATTTTTGAAAAGACTGAAACAGTTTACATTTTACTAACCACCCGTTGGTTTGTGTATCAGGGTTTTTTTCCTGGATTAGTGTTTGCCTTTCACTTTTGTACATGTTTGTGTTTCATGTACAGAAGCTTTTGATTAGTACACAATCAAATCTACTAAATCTGTCTTTTCTTTTGTGGTTTTTTTCTTTTGGTATCAAACAGGATGACCTGCTTCCTCCACTCCATCAACTTGCAACTATTCACCTATATTTACTTTATTACTTGCATGGCTTCCTTTTGTTAATCTAAACTCTATTAGTATCAAAGTTATAGTGTGCATTGTCTAATAAGGCAACAAGATTTCTTAAGTAAAACATTCCCAGGACTCTCTAATCTCATTTGCCAGAATCAACCACTTTCAACTCAACTGAATTTCTGGTATTTACCTTTCCATGTCTAAGGATAAATGCTTATATTGCTACCTGTAGATTGTTAGGTTTTTAGGCACTAAAAATCTATGTTAGCTATTGAATTTTTACTTTGGAAGATGAGGATTTAACTAAACAAAATATTGTTGGGTGTCCATCTCTCCTTCACAAAGCCACACTTGCAGCTCTTCTTCTCAATACAGTTACATTATAACTTGGTTAGCTCAATATTTAGTAAACTATTAGGAAGCTATTACGATTTTTCTTCACTCCTGCCCTTGATAACCAGCAGATTGTTCCGCCTCAGTCGAAGCTTTAGAAGACTGCAGTTCCAGCCGATGTACTGAGTCACAAACTCATTAAAGTTTCCAAGTCAAAACCCCAGCTACGCCACTCCCAAATTCCTGACCAACACAAACTATTTATTGTTGTTTTCAGCCACTAAGTTGTGGGAGAACGTGTCATGCAGCAGTAAAACATAATTAATGACATGCATACTTTTTTACTTTCCCTAAAATTGATAACTGTCACTTTTCATTTGCTTAATTGTCTACATACTTATCCCCAATTCAATCTGTGGTCTAACTCTAATTTTGATACATTCATCGTACCAGGTGTTCTCTCCCTTGCATCTTCTGCAACAGTCTGCTCTGTAGCTGCTGCCTTGCTCCAACCTGGACTGGCTGCCAGCTCCCCGGCTGTGTGGCTCTCAGCCCCAACTCTCCCTTCACCACCGACTTTTCTGGGATTCCTCTGACTTGTCTCTCATGATTTTCCCCCTGGTCCTTCTCTTGGTTTACCCCTTATTTTGGTGTGAACAAAGCATTTGAGAGATCATTTCTGAGACTTTGCATATCCTAAAAACTTTTTCTTCTACCTGCAGGCTAGTTTGACTGGGTATAGAATTAAAGGCTGGACACCATCTCTGCCAGAATTTCAAAGGCGTTGCTTCACCATCTTCTAACTTCCCAGTACTGCTGCTGTGAGGAAGTCTGAAGCCACTCTGATTCGTATTCTTTATATATGACCTGTTTTTTATTTTTTTATGCAACCTTATAGGAATATATGTTTGTCCCGGTGTTGCATAATTTCACAACAATGTAGGTCTATTTTCATCCACTGTACTGGGTACTCATAGAACTGTTTCAATTTGACAATTTATAATCTTCAGTTCTGGGATTAAACAATTTTGTTCATTTCTTCTGTTTTCTGTTTCTTACTTCTGAAACTGTTACAAACTCGATGTTGACCCTCCTCGGTTGTTTCTCTAATTTCCGTTCCTCAAATTTTATCTTCTAATGCTTCTAAGAAGTTTTTTTTTTTTCCTTTTTCATTTCTGCTATCAGATTTTTAATTTCTAAGAGCCATTTTAAATTTTCAGGGTGTCCTTTTTAAATGGTATCCTGTTTTTACTTCACAGATGCCTTATCTCTCTGAAGATCTTAACAGCAGCTTTAATTAAAAAGTTTCTTCTTCCCTTTAGAGTCTTAGTTTTCCTCCAAGTTGCTTTTTCCCCCCGTTTGTCTTTATTTTTCATACTAAGTGCTTTCCTTGGATTTGTGGTAATTCTTGGTTGCCTTCTCTCATATATGACTGGGAGATAAAAAGAGCTGACAAGAAGCTCTGAGCACATGAACCATGTTGATCTACTAAAAAGGGCAATCTGCAAACTGGCTGAACAGTTTTGTGGGGAACTCCCTGATGTCACTATCTTTCCTCCTGGGCAGGTAAAATTCTTTAGGAAGATTCTTCCAATCTCCTACCTTTCTGGGAACTTGGCAATGGAAGAGCTTGTATGTGCGTGTTTGTGTGCACATGCGTGCCTATGTGGTGCGGAGGGGAAGGGGTGTGCCGTGGCACCCTGAGGGTTCGAATTCACTTCATCCTCCTGACTTCACTAGGGCAGTCCGACCCTCAGCTGTGCTTGCTGCCCTCTCAGAGGTAGGTATGAAGTTTTTGCTATTTTGTATGCCCCATTTAAAGAATATAAAATTACAAATATACAAATAGGCATGAAAATGAATATTCAGGCAGAGAAAAGAGCACAACAAATGCCAAGTTTTAAAAGCTAGCAAATGACACAAACATCAGAAAATAATCTAGTATTTTTGTTAATCATCTGCCTAACACACCTCTATCTTGTCTCCCTACATTTTTGGGCTGCTTAGTGTTTGGTTGCCTCTTCGTGTAACAGAGTTGGTAGCATCATTTTCTTACAGTAAAAAAGATAATTCCATCTTTCCTCTGGTATGGTTGTTTGAAATTTGTTTTCTACTAGAAATTTGTTTTAGATGGTTTAGAAAGCCTTTTTTCAGCTTACTGGTAATATATAAATTTTAGGATTGCTGTAAAATTTAGAAAAATCTCATGTTTCCTCTGCAGATAAACTAAGATGTCATGGCACATTTCAAGATTTATTGTACAGTGACTAATCTTACATGTTCTTTGAAGTAATGACAGTGACCAGTTCGTCACTGATGTCTTTGTAGGGGGGCATATCTTGAGTTTTGTTTTCATTATGTCTTTCATGTTAAATCCATCGGAAATTTAAATGTTTTATCAGCGTGTTTCTCTGATTTGCTCCTCCTCTTCGTTAACTGAGTTATCAAACCATCATCACCCCTATTTAAAATGGATCTCGTTCTCTTAATGGATTACTCACTTTTGGTACAATTTGAAAATGTTTTGTTATGCTTTGCTTGATTTCAGAATGATTTCTATTGGTTTAAGCACTTACCTTATCATTTTTGTGTTTCATTATTTTTAAATTCAATTTTCCCCTTAGTTTTTAAGTAAATTTAAAATTGACCAAAAAAGGTAAGCTTCACAGATTTCCAACTCAGGAGTCTGCAATTTCTTCATTTTATTAACATTTTCCAAAGATGTCTTTACAAAGTACAGTTAAAACAGTATACTCCTAATTCGCCCTCCCCTAGTTGCATCCCCAAAAAAAGCCTAAGCTACCTTAAGACTGTCTGACATGCATGGTAGGACAAAGAAGAAAAGCAGGAATGAAGACAGAGGTTTTCCTAACCCATTGCAATACAAATACTTGACGTGTCACTTTATCAAAACATAGGCATGCCTAGGGTCCCTTTCAGGGTCTTGGAAAAGGTCCATTTAAGTCAGGGGCCCTGTGGCTTAACTTTTATAAGTTTCACACCTTAAATCCACCTTTGTGTCCCCTAGTACAAACTCTTTGGAGGTAGGGGTTGGGGTGGAGGGCTCTTCACTCTTTTGCTAGGGTGGGGTGGGGACAGTCTCCCAGAGTTACGGAGGAGATGTTAGGGCTCTAAGCCATTCATAAAGAGTTTTCAACCAATCATCCTGTTATCTTAGCCCTTGGCTTCACCCAACTTCTAGAGGTACTTAGTGCCAACTCCCAAACCTTTCAGAATTCCGGGACGTAAGGTGGGATGGCTCTCGGTTTTCTCAAATGCCAGTTTGGGATCTGACTTTCTTGGAACTAAGTCAGTTACCTCATGTAACTGCACTCTAATTCCCAAATTTTGTTGTTGATGTCTCTTCTGTTCTCCCTGAACTATGGATTTATGCCTTAAAAAAATTGCTTTACTGTGCTTTTTGTAGGATTTGTGAGGGAGATAAATTAGATGTATGTATTCAATCTGTCATCTTTACTCAGAATCTGGTTTATTTTTAAATAACATACCATAACATTCACCCTTTTAAAATGTACAATTTGGGGTTTTTAGTATATTCCCAGAAGTGTGCAAAAATCACTGCTATCTAATTTTAGAACATTTTCATCACACTGAAAAGAAACCCCACACCTATCAGCAAACAACTCCCCTCCCCCAGCCCTGGCAACCATGACTCCGCTTTGTCTCCATGGATTTGCCTTTTCTGGACATTGCACAGAAGTAGAATTATATTTGTATGTGGCCTTTTGTGTCAGCCTCCTTCACTTAGCAAAATGTTTTTGAAGGTCATCTATGTCGTAGCATATATCAGTACTTCATCCTTTTATTTTTTTTAATCACTTGATACTAGTCCAGTGTATGGATTTACATTTTGTTTATCCACTTATCATCTGATGGACAACTGGGTTGTTTCCCCTTTTTGGATATTAATGAATGTTGTCACAAACATTTATGTTTAAGATTTTGTGTGGATATGTTTTTATTTCTCTTGGGCATATATCTAGCATCAAAACTGCTAGGTTATATGGTCACTTTATGTTTAACCTTTGTGGATGTGCCAGACTGTTTTCCAAGATAATTGTATCATTTAACATTCCCATCAGTGGTATATATGAGGGTTCCAACTTCTCCACATCCTTGTCAACACTTATTAACGTCTTTTTCATTTTAGCCATCCTAGTGGGTATGAGGTAGTATTTCCGGTTTGCATTTCTCTAATGACTAATGATGCTGAACATCTTTTCATGTGTTCATTTGCATATCTTTGGAGAAACATCTATTCAAATCTCTTGCCCATTCTAAAACTGTTTTATTATTATTGTTGTGTTGTAGGAGTTCTTTGTATATTCTGGGTATTACCCCATAATCAAAAATATTTTCTCTCATCCATGGGCTGGGTTACCACTTTCTTAACAGTGTCCTTTGAAGCAAAAAGTTTTATATTTTGATGAGGTCCAATTTATCTGTTTTTTCTTTTGTTGTTCATGCTTTTGGTGTCATATCTAAGAATCCTTTGACAAAACCAAGGTCACGAAGATTTATTCCTGTCTTTTCTTCTAAAAGTTTTATAGTTTAGCTCTTACATTTAGGTCTTTGATCCATTTTGAGTTAATTTTTAAATATAGTGTGAGGTAGGGGTCCGACTTCATTCTTTGGCAAGTGGCTATCCATTTGTCCCAGCACTGTTTGTTGAAAACATTATTCCTTTTTCACTGAACTGTTCTGGTGTCCTTGTTAAAAATCAATTGTCCAAATACGTAAGGGTTTATTTCTGGACTCTTAATTCTATTCCATTCATCTACATGTCTATCTTTACAACAGCACCACATGATCTTAATTACTGTAGCTTTGTAGTATTAAGACTAGGGAGTGTGAGTTCTCCAGCTTTGTTCTTTGTCAAGATCGTTTTGACTATTCTGTGTCCCCTGCCTTTCCATGTGAATTTTAGTGATTTATTTTTTTATATTTAAATCATGGCTGCATTTAGAGTTTCAGTGTAGACTCCTTAGATGTTTTAACAGTATTCCATCTTTGAAAAATTATTTTATCAGCATTAAATGCATCTACTATTCCATAACACAGAGTAATCTACTGTTTTGACAATAACATAGATTTATTTAGATGTATAAAAGTTCCTAAAACTTAGCAAAGCAAATCCTTTATTAAATTTTTTTCAGGTAATTTCTTGGCTATTTTAATTATTCAAGATAAATTTCATCTGCTGTATGCTCTCACCCTCACCCATACCTAAAAACCCCCCATAAGGATATTACCAGAAATGCAATATATTTATAGATTAACTTTCGAAGATCCTATTTTTGGTTTGCTCATTCAGAGCCATATTTCTTTTCATTCATTCTAGCCTTATTATTTTTATTGGTCTTCAGAAATTTTTTCATAATCATCGTCTATATTTATTTTGTTAAATATTAAGATCCCAAAGTAACACTTACATGTGAAGTTTTAGCTCTATACATGTCTTAGGTGCATTCCATGGAATTTTATATTTTTGGTTATGCTGTAAATGGGATTCCCTTTTTCATATTATCTTCCTGGCATATTTACTCAGAAACCAGTCACTATTTCTACATACTTAATTTATACCCCCAAGAGATTCAATTTGAAAAGAAGAAAAACAACTAATTAGGCTTTCCAGGTAGACCATCAGAGTATGAAAATACGATAAAATTTATCTTTTCTTTCCCAATATTTATACCTATTTCTTGCCTTATGTTACTACATTAGCTTGAAGTTATAGAAAAATGTTTCCAACTTTGGTAAGAATGCTTTATGTCTGATCCCTCACTATCAAATATGAAGGCAGCTATTCCTGATTTCACCCAGGAAGGTTCAGAAAGATATTTTCTTCATTCCTGAAGAAAACTACTCTTAAATAACGCTATATAAAGAACAAAGAAAGGGAATATCAAGGTCTCTGGGCTCCCAATCCTTAGGTAACTAAAAAACAAAACAAAAGCCCCACAAGCCTAAAAAGAATATCCACTAGCACCAGGGTTCAGCAACAGTACATTCAGTGGAGACCAAGAAAATGGAGTGGGCCCTTGGCCTTGAAAGCAAAGCCTGACGAAGTTATTGGAGTATGATGGGTCAAGGGAAAACCAAGAGCCTGAGAGGATATACGAAAGGAGAAGAGGTTCTACCGAGGCTGACAAATGGCAGATGTGAGCTCACTCTGTCAGAGAAATGGGCAGAAAACTGGGCAGCTACCCTGATGGATCAGATTCTCCCTGCGCTGAAATGGAGCACTCCGGCAGGAAGTGGTGAATGGTGGCAAGGAAGGGAGAGTGGGGAGGGCAACACAACTGCACTTCAGCAGGCACTTGTGCCTCTTCTCCCCTTGAGTCCCCATTTCATCCCCATGGCTCTTCCCCTGCAGGCACAGGAGACTTCCTTAGGAGAAGCAGATGCTTTGGAGGGCATCAGGCAACAATGACAGTATCGCAGGCTGAGAGCAGTGGCTTTGGCACTGCCAGGTCACACCAGCCCGAGGCTGGCAGTGCTCCAGGGCAGGAGGCCCGCTGGGCTTTGGGACTCTCCTCCTTCCTCCTCACACTTGCCTCAGTGCTCCCCTTGGAATCAGGAACGTGAGCAGAGGGCCAGAGTGAAGACAGGGCTTACTCCCCAGGACATCTCTGGGTTCTGGAAGAAATGAAGAGAGTTCTGAGCTCTCTGCCTCTGCAGTAGAAGTCCTAGCTTGGTTCTGCTTCCCATTCCACAAATATGCGCACCAGAGGGCAGGAGAAGAGATATTTTAGTCTCAGCAACAAAACTGAGAAAACATTTCTCTCAACCCTCCCCTTCTCCAACCCTAAACTGCCCCACCTCAAAAAAAAAAAAAATTCTGTGTGTACGGAGGGCAAAGAGGGGAAGAGATTCTATTTTCTTTCATAATAAAGAAAAAGTCAACAGGATGTTCTCCAAAGCTACAAATATACTTTTTCAAACAGTAAATATCTCTATTAGTAGCATGATGCCAGTTGGCTAATTCTGTCTGTCTCAGTAGAACCTTTCCAAAAAAGCCCCTGCTCTTGTGTAATGTCTATTTACAAAAACAGCTCTTTTGCATTTTCAATTTGCTAGGTTTCTCCATCTTTTGTTTCCTCACCCCCTCTGCAGAGGCAGAGATAAAAGGCAGGCCCAGATGGCAGTTGGGTGGGGATCCCCTGGTCACTCCAGCAGAGCTCACGTCCCTGTGTTCTTTGGAGAGCCCTACTTTCACGACAAAGAGTGGAAAGAGGCTGAACCCTAAACCTGTTTCCTGGGTCTTCTCTTGGCCTCCAGAATCCTAATGAACGTCAATGAGCCTAGGCCTGGCTTGGGGATGGAAAGAACCCTGAAATGATTCAGTCTGCCCCACCCCGTATCTTTCCGCTATCTCTAGCTAGATGAGAGACCCACAGTTCTGGGGGCAAGGGAGGTAAGGGAGGTGAGAATGGAGGGAGAGCTGAGCAAAGAGTAGGCGGTGGCGGTTGATAGTGGCTGAAATCCTGGCTCCCCGGGGAGTGGTCTGGGCCTGAGTCACTGTCTCGGCAAGAGCAGGAAGGTGGGCGAGAGGCAGCAGCTCCAGCAGGCTGGAAGGACAAGCCCCTCCCCCCAGCCTTCTGTTACTCTATCCTTGGGTTGCTGCCTGGTCTGGCCTGAGGCCCCACAAGGCCACCACCACCTTAATGGTGGGAGAGAAAAAACAGAGGGCCAGAGCTGGGACAGGGCTTATCGAGAGCCATCTAGGTCCGGCAGAACAGCTGCTGGTTGGATGCCACCCTCTCTGTCTGAAGGGCCAGCTGGCCACAATGCCAAAGGCCAAGGAAAGTTCAGCCCGAGCAAGGCTGGGAGAGACCCCAGCAGAGGGGGACATGAACTGAGCAGGCAATCAGCCCTTTCCAGTGTCTATGACCACAGCCTCCAGCCCCACCTCGGTCCCTTCTCTAAGTTAGCTTGATCCAACCAGAACACACAGAACTTGACCTCAACCTGCCATCAGTCCGAGGAGGTATGTGTGTGTTTAAAAATAAAAGGCATGACTGTGACTTGGCGGATTTGTGACTTGGACCAGAACAATCCTCCAGCTCAGCTGTGATCCCTCCTTCCCCACCGCTCCCCAGGCTGACCTCTGAAAAGTAAAGACAGAATGAAGCACACAATGTTAAGTCACCCAAGAACTGGGAGATCATCTCATCGAAGCAACCATTTATTAAGCATCTACTATTGCCAGACTGCATAGGCACTGCTCATACATCAGTTTATTTGAAGTGTCCACTCCTGCACTTCACAGGACAGACAGTGCACTAGATCAGGGGCCTGGAGCCAGACAGCTGGGGTTCAAATCCTGGCTCTGTCTGTTAGCATCTTTGAGACTCTGAGCAAGTGACCTCACCTCCCTGTGTCTCCATCTCTTTGTCTATAAAATAGGATGGATAATAATCTACCCATCTTCTAGGGTCGCTGTGAAGGTTAAACATGTTTAATGCTAAAAACAGATCTTGACATACAGTAAGCAGTCTGCTTTTTGCTGAGAAGGTGATGGTGGTATTTTGATGATGACAACCAACCAGGTCCAGAAGGGGTGACTTGCAGGAAGTTACAGAGATAAGTATCCTCACCCCGAACCAAGAATGGTTAGGAAACCTGAAATTCCTTTTTTGTTTTGGGGGTAAGCAGCTGTTGCACACTGTGATGCACTACCGCCAGGCCCAAGTGATAAGTCTGCCTAAGTTTGGGTGTCGACTTACCCCTAAATAGTGAAAGGATTTTGTCAAAAGTGTGGAGGCTGATGGAGCACCTAAGAGAGGAAGACAGGCAACTCAAGGAGGCAGCTTGGATTTTTTTTCTTTGCAGCCCCTTAAGAAGATCCTCATATCCGACAGACAAGTAATCACTTATTCTAATCTGTAAGATAAGAAGGAGTAGAAAATGGGTTTGCATTTTGAGGTGAAAGGCTTGCCCTGCTGAGGCCACAAGCAGTGGGAGCTGCCACTGGCCTCATCTCCATTCCAATGGGCTGGCAGTGGCTTGGACTCTCAGAGCACCAGACTGGCTGTTTAGTTTCTGAGGTACCATCTTTAATCGCACTTTGGTTCTGTCTCTTACCAATTAGCAATTAAAAAGAGCTCTCACACTACCTTTTTCCTCTTCTCTGCTGAAAGTTTGGTCCCTAGAAAGCAAGAGGTAGAAGGAAGACAGCTGGATGGAAAACGACTTTTAGGCCTCCTCCCTAGATCATTCCCACCTGGAAAGCAGGGGGAGGGAGGAAGCAAACATTTTCTTGCTATGGAAAGTAAGTCTGCCCCAGCAATGATTTAAAAATTTAAAAAATATGAAATATTGTAAATACACAAAGAATACAGAGAATATATAATAAATACTCATGTATCCACCAATCGGCTTTGTCAAATTCTAACGAAGCTGTGCTTGCTTTAGATATTATTCTTTAAGCAACACAACAGTACAGATACTGTTGAG
This sequence comes from Cacajao melanocephalus, assembly GCA_963573385.1. NCBI lineage: Eukaryota > Metazoa > Chordata > Mammalia > Primates > Pitheciidae > Cacajao > Cacajao melanocephalus. The sequence goes on along the minus strand of CAUYLG010053703.1, from coordinate 75,182 downwards.
GTGCCCTAAGTATCACACCCTGAGATTTTTTTTTTTTTTAAACGGTTTTGAGACAGGGTTTCCCTCTGTCTCCAGGCTGAGGTACAGTGGTGTGATCATAGTTCACTGCAGCCTTGAATTCCTGGGCCCTAGCAATCCACCTACCTCACCCTGCCAAGTGGCTGGGACTACAGGCTTACAGCATCACCCCTGGCTAATTTTTAATTTTTTTTTTTTCTAGAGACTGTCTCACTACGCTGCCCAGGTTAGTCTCTAACTCCTGGACTCAACTGATCCTCCTGCCTTGGCCTCCCATGATGCTGGGATTATAGGTGTGAGCCACCTTACCTGGCCCTTGAGATTCCATTTCCTTCTCTTGTTACCCTAGAGTAACCACTATTCTGATTTTAGTATTTATTATTCCCATACTTGTACTATGTTAAGTCCATATGCGAAATACAGTATTGCCTTATAGGTCTAATGCTTACATAAACAGTACAATGTTGAATGTATCTCTTTTTTTTTTCCTTTTTGAGATGGAGTCTCACTCTATCACCCAGGCTGGAGTGCAGTGGCGCAATCTCAGCTCACTGCAACCTCCACCTTCCGGGCTCAAGTGATTCTGCCTCAACCTCCCTAGTAGCTGGGATTACAGGTGTGCGCCTCTGCGCCTAACTAATTTTTGTATTTTTAGTAGAGATGGGGTTTCACCATGCTGGCCAGGGTGGTCTTGAACTCCTGACCTCAAGTGATCCATCTGCCCAGCCTCCCAAAGTGTTGGGATTATAGGCATGAGCCACCACACCCAACCTACAGTGTTGAATGTATCAATCTTATTTATTTGAATGTATCATTCTGAAGCTAGCTTTTCACATTCAGCATTACATTCTTGAGATATGCCCACACTGGTACACACAGCTCTATTTTACCCATTCTAACCACTACATATTATTTCTTTTTTCTTTTTGAGGCAAAGTCTCACTTTGTCACCCAAGATGGAGTGCAGTAGCACAATCTCGGCTCACTGCAATCTCCACCTCCCAAGTTCAAAGACCGTCCTGCCTCAGGTTCTGAGTAGCTGGGATTACAGGTGTCCACCATCACGCCTGGCTAAATTTTGTATGTTTAGTAGAGATGGGGTTTCACTATGTTGGTTACGCTGGTCTTGAACTCCTGACCTTAAGTGATCTGCCTGCCTTGGTCTCCCAAAGGGCATGAGGCGCTGCACCTGGCCCATGTTTCATCATGTAAAGACATCACAATTTATTTCTCCATTCTACAGAGGCTGGGCATCTGCACATGATGATGCAGCTCATACTCCTGCATGTGTCCCCTGCTGCATGGAGGTACGGGAGTTTCTCTGGGGTCAGGGACAGCTACTGATGCAACTGCAAAATCTCTAATTTACACCCCCTCCTGCAGTGTATGTGAGTTCCTACTGTTCTTCACCCTCAGATACTTGGCATTGTCAGGCTTCAAAATTTCTGCTGGTCTGATGGCTGAGAAATCGTATCTCATTGTTGGTTTCATCTGTTTTTCTTGATTATTAATAAGACCAAACATCTCTGCATGAGCTTTTGTTCACTTGGGTTTTCTTTTCTAGAAAGTAATCGACAGTTTTCAAATCTAAGGAATCTGTTCTTATAAAGAACTCAGCCAGTGTTCTTTACTGCTGCCCCTTCTGTATTTCTTATTAACCCAGTGAAACAACCACATATACAAGCAACCCTATCTTCAGTTGCTGGAGTCAAAGGTGTGAGCTTATAGTCTGTATATCTGTAATGATATTCTTAAATAGGTGGTTTTCAAACTGAGGTCTTTGCAGAACACCTATCACTCAAAGATCATTTAAACTGCTATACATTCTTCCATTGTACACATATATCAAAATCAATCAACGAAATTAAAAAATCATACGCACTCACCTTGGGAAGGAAAAAAGAAAAAAAAGTCAACGGAGGTGGGTCATTCTTTAAGAAAAAACAAACAAGGCTGGCTGTGGTGGCTCATGCTTGTACTCCCAGCAATTTGGGAGGTCGAGGTAGGCAGATCACTTGAGTTCAGAAGTTTGAGACCAGCCTGGCCAACATAGTGAAAACCAGTCTCTACTAAAACACACAAAAATCAGCCAGGAGTGGTGGCGCATGCCTGTAATTCCAGTTACGTGGGAGCCTGAGGCATGAGTATCCCTTCAACCCAGGAAGTGGAGGTTCCAGTGAACTGAGATAGCGTGACTGCACTCCAGCCTGGGCAACAGGGGGAGACCCTGTCTCAAAAAAAAAAACAAATGAAAAACCACAAACAAGAACATAATAGAAAATATCAGAGTGCACTGCGCACATAGTGTGTGAAACTTTTATTTCAAGTGTGTGTGTGTGTGTGTGTGTGTGAGAGAGTTGTGTTATCAAAGGTATTTCTAACTGTGAGTTGTGGTCAAGACATTTTGGAAACTACTCTGGGTATGGTGGCTAACACCTATAGTCCTAGCCACTCAGGAGGCTGAGGCAGGTGGACCACTTGGGCCCAGGAATTTGAGACTGTGGTGAGCTGTAATTGCACGACTGCACTCCAGCCTGGGACACAGTACAACTGATTGTTACCCTTTGTTAAAAAAAAAAAAAAAAAAAAGAAACTACTGTCGAAGTTAGCATCCCTGGCTCTATTCTTTCTGAGTTATCCTGCAGGCCACTGCCAAAATAATCTGACTAAATCATTGCTTTGGCCATGCCACTTCCCTCCTCAAAAGCCTTCAATTTTCAAAAGCCTAAGCTCAATTTCAAGTCCTCAGCATGGCACTGAAAGCACTATGTAACGTGGCCCTGACGTGGAGAGCCAATTCTCCCCAACGCAGCCTCTACCCAAACCACTATTTACCACCTCCAAGCTGGCCTCCTGACAGTCCGCACAAACACTCTTGACACATTCTAACTCCACACACCGTTTTCATGCCATGCTTCTAACCTGGATCCTTCTCGAACTCCCACAGAAACAGCACACATTTGCTAAGTCAAGGTTCAGTTAAAATTACATCTCTTTCTTCAAGTCTTTCTTGATGATGCCACAATGACATTTAGTGATTGGCTGTCCTTTTGAATCTCTAGCAATTTCTGTGCACTGGCTGAAGACAGAGACCGACTCATGCAAGCCTTTTAAATGTCCCTCAACATTTAGCACAGATCTTTGCACGTTATAAATGTTTAACAAGCATTAAATCAACAAATATTTGTTGAGCACCATTTATGTGCATCACACCATACTGGGCCCTAGCTGACGGGTTAGCCATCAAAATAATGGGTTTGGGAAAACAATTCTAATAGGTTAACAGCCGACTCTAAAGACTACCCCCAACAGACTTCCTTCAAGAGTATAATACATATAACACCTCTGACTAAGTAGCTGTGGGACTCAAGACACTTGACTCTTCCTGACTGCTCCAAAATCTGGAAGACATCCTTCGCCTCTCATTAAATACCTGAAATAGGAGCAAGCTCACACACAGAATCTCACAGACTCTTTATGGGGCTCCTGTCTTCAAGGCATTACCAACTTCTTCAGAAAGGAGGAAAAGCTTGGTGTGTTGGATGTCAGAGGACATGAGTGGTGAGGCTGCCCCAGGCAGGGGCCCCATAGGTAGAAGCAGCTAAGCCTGTTAGAGAACACCTAGACGTCTGCAGGGCACAAGGACTTCCTCTATCTCTTGTGTGTAAAGACTAACAACTCCCTGTGATTCACACCAACCTGCTAGTGTCAACACACCCTAACAAAGTGAAACTCCTTCATGATCCAATTAGCTTGGGAATGGTCTGCCACTCTTTCAATATTCCTGATCACAGGGACAGAATACTCAGGAGACACAGATTTTAGTTCCAGTTCTGTCAGGTACTGGCTGAGTGAATTCTAATAAGTTGCCAAGGGGGATAATGACATTGAACTGCTTGTGCAGACGTGAGCTCGAAGTCAAAGGATGGGAAGGCCCTCTGAAAAGTTAGAAGCACTCTACACAAGTGAGGTAGCAATGGTAATCATAGGGAAAAAGACTTCACCGAGAAAAAAACTGAATAATGGCTTTGTTTGACCCAGAAGTTTACCCTTTTTTCTTCTTTCTTTACATTCCATTCATTTCCTTTAACAATTACCTGTTAGATACGCACTATGTGCATGACACCCACTATCCTTACACAAAGATGAAGAAACCGTATGTAGCTCCTGTTCTCATGGGGTTGATATGGGAGAGAGGTGCATGTCTGTGATACCTAGAAGCATGCAGAAATCCTACAGGAGAAGCACTATGGAAGTACAGAAGAAACCCACCAAAGCAGTTTGGAGTGGATCAAAAAGGAGTGGGGAGGAGAAATCTGAAGCAGCCTGACCTGGAAGCCACTAGTGTCAGTCAATTTAACAACAGCACTTTCAGAGGCTCTTCATTTTAGGAAGTGGTTTGTAGGTTCTGCACGTTTTTATCTTAAAATTTTTCCTGAGCTCAGGCAAGTCAGGAAATGGAGGAAAAAAAAAAAGCCTCATTCATACATTTAATAAACATTTCCTGACTGCCAGCAACAGTGCCAGGGATTGTGATGACCACAAGACAGTCTCCATACTCAAGAACTCACGGACAAGTAAACTGACCAGCCGAGCACATGCCGACGAAGGTCAGAAGAGAAGGTCAGAGGAGGGGCACCTAATACAGCATGGCAGGGTGTGGAGGGCCATTCAGGGAAGACCCTCAGAGGAGGTGAAGCGTGGCCTGACTCTTGAAGGATGAGTGGATGCTGGCCTGGTGGAATGGGTGAGAGTGAAGGGGAAGCATTTCAGGAAGAAGGGACAGTTATCCAGAGGCACAGGGGCATGAGAAAGCAGGAGAAGCTTGGAGGATGGCATACACGGAGTAAAGAGGGACGGCCAGGCACAGAAGTCCTCAGGAGCCCTGGTTCAGAGTTGGGCCTCTATTCTAAGGATGACAGCAAGGGTATAAACGATGAGAACAGAAAAGAAAAAAGGATCAAGCATGAGAACACCAAAGTGTGAAGGGCAGATAGAAGACCCCTGAAGGGTCAGAAAAATCTCTCTCCACTCATTTCACAGCAGGTTCAGGTGGTAAAGTGTCAGCAGGAATGGCCACTCCATTCTACAGATGGAGCAACCAGGACAGAGAACGGTTCTCTGCTGGACCAGGCCGCACTGTGAGTCACTGAGCCAGAACCTGAACGCAGCACTCTAACTCCTACTCACACCTACCTGCTCTGTCTCCAATTTCCTTCCTTCTCATCAAACGACTGGACCCCTAGTTATAGGGAGATTTTTTCCAGTACTGCCTTTTCCTCATCATTTAAGCCTAAAATCATCAAGGTATCTGATTCAACGGGAGGCTACAATTCCTGGAGCCAGCTAAGCTAGATTAAGGTCACTGTTCTTAATTCTACTTCATTCTCTCTTCATACCATAATAAAGCCACCTGAGTATACACTGAGAGACGGGGAGAGAGATGAAAGGGAGAGAGAAAGAGGGAGGGAGGGGCTAAATGAGGGAGGTGAGAGAATGTTGGGGGGGCAAATGCAAATGAGAGGTGTTGGGAGGGTGGCAGGAGACAGGGAGAGAAAGAGGGAGCAAGAGAGTGAGAAGCATTTGGCCTGAGGCCAAGAAGTGAATCTGTGATCTGAGATGTGACTATCAAATGCCTTTTTCCTAGGACAGACCACTGGGTCACCTTGCTGAAAGGCAGACATTGTATGAGCAGTGGCTGAGTGGATGGGTAGATGGTGCAAGAAGGCAGCAGTTACCCATTAAACAAACAGGGGGTGGGCAGGTCGCCTGCACAGAGGAAGCAGAGAACAAAGGCCTCTCACTCTTCATGCAAAGTCCACAGTGTGCAAAGGGTATCAATATTGGACATTTCTCACTGTGACATTTTGAAAGCTCAGCCTAGCCCAGAACAATGGTTACCCTCTGGAGACCATGGGCCATGTGACCCTGGGCCTTATTTAATGATGGCTTGGCACAGTCCATGTACTTGCTGAACTTGACCTTGGGCATCAGCCTCCCATGATGGCTCTACGTCACTCTGGTCTCTTCCCCTAATGAGAATTCCAGTTTCACATGAATGGATGGATTCATTCTGGGGGCAGGAAAACCACTGAGGGAGTGAATCAGAAGGACCCAGCCCCGGTCTCCTTGCCAGCCATTGAGCTAGGAACTGAGTGTGATTGTGTGCCCAGGCGCCGGTGCTATTCCCCTCTTTCAGAGAGAGGGTCAGGGTCCACGCAAGAGATGACGTAGAAGCCCTTTAAGGAGGAAGCGAAAGGAATCTCAGCTTTGAGGGACAAAGCCACCCTTCTGGCTGACTCTCAGTCCAAGGAGGTACGAAGATGTGTATGTACTGGTCAATTAATGCTACTAGATGAAAATCTCAGCTCTTGTTAGACAGTTGTCCATTTCAATTCTCTCCAACCTGACAGGTTAACCTTTAAGGAAAGGGCTACTAATTTTCCAGAAGGGAAGCTTTCTGTGAGACAGGTGGAAACAATCTACTTCAGATCACCCAGAGAATCATTTACCCTTATTAGTTTCTGCTCTACTCTTCTCCCAGCGTGTGAGGATTGGTTCAGTAAATGCCAATTTAAGCAACATAAAGCATTTGTACCGTCTGCTTTTCATTTTGAAAAATAAGGCAAGAATAAAGTTTCAAGACGCACCAGCTAAGAGGACATCTATATCCCAAAACTGGGGGACCTGGAATAACACTGAAAGGACGTAATTCCTCTGGGAAAGGGAACTGAAGCATTGCCACTGTGCTCACCACTAACTAGATTATAACAAGACAGGAAAGGTAGCTTTTTAAGGGTCCAGCCCCCTATTGGACTCCCGGAGCAAATGGTGGAGGGAGAAGGAGCAGCTCCTGCTGGGGCTTATTAGGACATTGCTTCGGGCTTCCTTCCACGTGTTGGCAGTGATTGTCAGACATTTGTCCATCAAGCTTGATCTAAGAAACAGGTGGGGGAGGGGACAGATGGTTCACATTTTACTTCAGAGAGCTAGCCCTGACAGTGACCGATACCAGCTGCTTGCAGTCTCCACTGATGGCCAAAAGTTTGCAAAAGCCTTCCCGAAGGTTGTTCTATTATCTTCGTTTGTTATAACTAGTTATCATGCACTTTGCATAAACAAACACACTAAACTCTGAGGACAGAGTGGCAAATATGTTCCCTATGCCCATGGGCTGATTTATCTGGTATATCTCTGGGGGTCAATTTATTCACACATTATAGTTGAATCCCCTGAGGTCCAGGGTTGTGGCTATACAGGTCCTTGGGCCTAATGCTAAGGTAAGGTCCTTCATATGAGCGTCCTCTAATAAAGCCCCAGGAAGGCAGGCAAGTCATAGTCTTTCCTGTGAACATAAATAATTGAGAGCAACAAATGGGGATTGCCTTTTGGGCCAACGAAATCTCACAAAATAAATACACCATTATCAAGTGTCTACTATGAGCCAAGTATCACACAGTTCTGCAGCAACTGGAGTTGTGACTCGATTACTTGAAGACTCCCTGACTCCTTTTGTCATGCCATGATAGTTTCCATAAGTTTAGGTTTAATATGCCTACTTGGAGGGAAGGCAGAGGGTACTAGCCCTGCAACGATTAAAACCAGTCCAATCCCACAGTGGGAGGGTGGGTGCGGGGTGTAATTCGAGCCCCTTCGAAAAGACAAGCAAGTTTTCTTTGTCTTTTGAAGGCTGTTAAGTCGTGCAAAAGATAGTTACCCAAAAGCGAGTGGGTTTTGGTCAGGGAACTGGGTACAGGCTGCTACAGCGAGGGCCCCCGCTCTGGCGGGATTGGCGCGGAGCAGAGATGCCCACGGGAGAAAGACGACACTGACTATATCTCAATGGGAGTTTTAAAAAGGAGGGAACAAGGAAGTCCCTCAGTTCAAGAAGCTAGGAGGACACAGGTCCTGCAAAACAGGAGTCAGACGCTGAGTCCCAGGCTGAGAGGACCCTCTGACGATCTTCCTGGGACTCCTGCTGAGAGACGGCAACTGGGGAAAGCACCGAGGGAACGACCCTAGGGCAGGGGCTGTCGGGCCTTGCTCTGGGGCAGAGGAGTCGCGCGGGACCGGCGAGTGCCGGGACGCGGCACTGACGCAGGGCCAGGGGCCTTCCGAGTCCGCGGCTCCAGCAGCTCCCGCCGCTCAGGCCTCACTCACCAGCTCATGGTCCCGAACCTGGGCCAGCCGCCGGCGTCCTCAGCCACAACTCGTTCCTCTGGGATCACTTCCGGATTCAGCCAGTCTCCAGGAAGTGACGTAATCCATCTCTCTGCCCGGAAGAGGCTGTTGGGAGGGCGGAGCCCGGCGCGTTAACCCTTCCGCTGCCGCGTGCTGGCCGCGGAGTTTCCCTTGCCGGCGACCCTCTGGCTCTGGCCTAGCACTTAGAAACTCAGGCTGCAGCAGAGGAGGAGTGAGACCTCTGGGGGCGTTTTCTGCCTTCAACGCTGACTCCTGAAAAGCTCTTCTCCTGACCACGTGGGATCCTTAGCTGGCCTGTCCCCTCTGTCAAAGTGGTTTCTAATCCAGAGACAGTGGCAGCAGTTGTCTATGGGAGAAGAAGCCACTGGGGACCGAGAAAGTGGAAAACTGACATTCTCTGAATGCTCTTTCCTGTCTTTTACAGTTTGTACACCACACATGCATTCCCTGTTACAAACAAACGGACGTTTCCCTCCTTCAAGATGGCACAGCACTCTGAATATCAATATGTAGGTGCTTTTCAGGTTGAAATGTTCTGTAGATTTACTCAACACAAGAAGACACAGAGTATGAGTTGCTGCCTGCCTTTCAGCCCTTCCCTTTGGTCTCTTCTATAGAACTCAAATGATGTAAATTGTCCCATTGTTTCTATTTCTTCATTTAACTAATAATAGTTGCACTTCTACAGTGTCAGGTACTGAGCCAATCTTAGGGTACAACCATCCCAAAGAAGTATCTGCTCTGCCCTTGTTCCTTCCCAGAGTTACTTTTCCTGGAGGGAGAGACAAGCAGGCAGTTACAGTGATGCTATATGATGGGATAGAATGAAGTGTAGTGGCCGCCTGGAAGGGGACCTTGAAGCAGCACATGGGGTTTTAGGGAAGGCTTCCAGGAGGAGCCTGTGTAAGCCAAGCCCTGAAGGCAGAATCAGGGCTAGCCAGGTGAATCTGAGATGAGGGGTGAGGAGGGTCTAAGAAAAGGAAACTTGTCATGGTAAGACACAGACAGGTACAAGCAAGCAGCTGACTTGCCTCAGGTCTCCTAAAGTCAGAATTCAAGGCCTTGGTGGCTCACAAGTTGCTTGGGGTTCTGGGCTGACTTGTTTTCCTCACCCCTAAGTACCTCCCTCCCTTAGAAGAGGGAAAAGCAGGTAGTGATGCCCTAGTAGGTTCTGTTGGCACCCCAGTGACCTTCTCTCTGGGAATTCTCCTTCCTCAAATGGACCAGGAGTGTTTCAGGGACTGCTTAGGGAGTTGCTAATCAATGACCTAGTGTGAAAGATATAACCAATGACCTAGAGCAGAAGTAGTGTATGATTTGTTCTGACCTCCTAGGGTGGAGTAGAGGGCTTTAGCAGGAGAGGTAGGAGGGTGGGCCACAGGGTAGAGTCTCTCATTTGTTTGTTCTGTTTCCATTCTTGAGAGTCCATAGTTTGACTCAATTGACGTTTCCAGTGGAGGTTGGGTTGCCAAGCACATCATACAGATCGGCTTTACTACAACATTGTTCCTTGGAAAACAGGCCAAAATGAGCACAAGAGCAGCCTTGAAGAGTAAAGAGGAAGAGGAGAAGTCACCAAAGGGCAGCCTGGGCAGAGAGTATGTGTGAAGGGAGAGAGAGATTTTGCTGCTTTGCAGAGAGTATGATGGATTGAAGGGCTATTGTGGCCCTTTCCAAAAGAGAAGCAAGTTTTCTTTGTCTTTTGAAGACAAAGAGCCTCCTGGCATTTAGCCCCTATGAATAGTTCTCCCACCTGCTTCCTCCCTTCCTCATACTCTGCCTCCCTCAGTTGTTGCCCCACAGGGATAAATATTTCCAAACGTTTTAGCCTAGGTAACTGCCATATCCTAGGAGAAGTCTGTTTCAGGGCTGGAGGGCAGCAGACACATCCTGCAGGACTAGAATGGATGAGTTCTGGATTGCAGATCTGGAGGAGTCTGGGGCTCTATTTCCAGTTCCATCTTTGACACTATAACTGACCTCAGATCCCCTCCGTGGCCTTGGTCCCCTAATCTATAAGATGGAGTTGATAGATAACATCCCCAAAGTCTCCAACACTGCAAGGTCCCACGTCAGCTGTCTTGTTGACTCTAGAGGCCCTGGGGAAATGGGAGAATGGGAAAGGCAGGTGAACAGGGAGGCAATCCCAGATAAGTGGACAGGTCTGAGGAACGGGTGATATCTTCGGATAAAGCTAAATAAGAATTTTCTGGGGCTGTGCTGTTGACAGGTCGCCTCAAATCTTTCATGCAGCCAGCAAGATCTTTGAGGTAACTAAAAAGAATGGTGGCCTCCCAGGAGTCTGTCTGGAATGTGCCTGCTTGCTCTCCTTACCCGTGGCTCATTCGCTCAGCTAGAGGGGCACTGGGCTGAGGAGGCATAGTCGGGCACCCTGCTGTCCTGTGTTCCTCCGTAAGCCTCCTGTGCCATGAGGCATTGATCCCCAGGGAGCTGAACATGGGGACCCACAAACACTTCCCACTGTTGTGAAAAACTCAGCCTGCAGGGTTGGGAGCTATGTCTTTCTTATTTATAATCAAAGGGACAGCATAATACAGATTGATCTTGCCCCTGCAGGGAAGGAATGGAAAAGAGAAAATTGGGTTTCTAAGTAGAAGCTGAGAGTGGAGGCGCTTTGGGTGGAGATGGATGCTCCTGGTTTCAAGCCTGGTAAATACTGATTCTTCCCCAGAAGTCTGAGCCTGAAGTTAAAGGAGTGTTCAGGTGGCAGAGGTCTACTTCTGGGAAAAAGCTGTTTACCAGAGGAAAGCAGCAGCAGAACCTGATCTGCCATCAGCCCCCAACTTTTCCTTGGAGTTTTTTACTCAGAAGTTGGTAAGCAGGTACTTCCCACTGATGACCCTCATCCCTGGGGTCGTTATGTCCTGTTCTCTCCCAGCCTTTCCCACACAGAAGTCTAGGGCTGGCCTCTGGGTCTTTCACAATGCCAACCTCTCATTAGTGAAGAGTGAGCATTCCTAGAATCTGGGCCTGGGCTATCAGGGGCTTCATTAGTACCAGGCAGAGGCTGAAGAACTGAATGTGGTAGGGCCAAATTGGTGGGCTCAGCTCTCTTGCAGCCCTAAAGGTCTTGATGCCTCAGGGAGGCTCCTGCAGATATTCAGACGCAGGCCTCAGGTTTCTGTGTGGCCTCACTGCCCTACTTCTCCCTGCTCTGCACCTGCTCAGCAGGACTTCTCAGAACAACAGCTTTTCTGGGGCCATTGGGGGCCAAGGACATAGGAGGAGAAGCAAGGGTGGGAGAAGATGGAGGAAATCAGGGTGAGATTTCCAGTGATGGAAAGCCCACACGGACTGCTCAAAGGTCAGGGTGAAGTGACACATCAGAAACCAGGTCAGCAAGCAGCAGGCAGAACCAGGAATACCTGTCTGACCCGTGGCTCTGTCTCCAAGTGGCTTGAGGGAGTCTTGTCCCTCCTCTGGGCCTCATCTTCCTTGACCACAATGGGAAAGGTCCAGGTTAGATCTGGGATGGCGAATGGATGTTATCCCATGTTCCAACTTGGATTATTAGCCTAGAATGCAGTGTTGAGGATTCTGGGGAATCTGCCATCAGTGGGGAAGTTCTGTGATTGATTAGTCATGTCTGCCTTGGACAAGAAAGAGCAATGTGATGGTTTATATTCCACTTTATTATTTTGTTATTATGTGTATTATAAGTTAAAAATAATTGGGTACTCATGACATGACAGGCACTATTCTAAGCAGTTCACATTTAATCCTTGCCACAACCCTATAAGGTAGATACTGTCATTATTATCATTTCACAGATGACGGAGCTGAAGTTTAGCCATGAAGCTATAGTATAGCTTCATGAAGCAGTGAAGTGGGGTTTTTGACCTGAGCACCCTGACTTTGACCCTTATGTTTTTGCCACTACAGTTTGCCATTTCACCTCCAGCAATCTATGGTTCTGTCAAGGCACAGTGAGGTTGGAAGCCAGCAGGCAGATGGAGCCAGGTGAAGCATCACTACTAAATGGCTGGGTTGTGGCTGCAGGGAGGGCCACCCTAGAACCAGGCACCTGACATTGGTGCCAGGCTCGGCCTCATCCTGCAAGATTTTATATGCTTCCTCCAGCACAGAGATCGCCAGACCAGCAGGTGGCAGCACCGGGCAGGGTGAGAGGAGAGGGCAGACCCTGACATGGCATGGACGTCCTTGAGGGATCAGAAGGCCCAGATGTTGGGGAAAGCAAGAACAAATGCGGGTGTGGAAGAAGGACAGCCAAGGGCCCAGAGGAGGAGGAGCCCTGGCCTCTGACCCACAGGAGCTGCCACAGCCAATGCTTTGGTTCCATCCAGCAGTGTGGGCCTCTCAGCTTGCATCTCGTGGTGCCTGCTGTGGGTTTTTTTTTTCCTCACTCTGGGAGAATGACTAACTTTAAGGACTAAAAAAAAAGTGTTTTGATTACACTGCCTTTTTACCAACTGGGAGCATTAGTCACCATGGATTGCTGCAGATAACGGGGAAGGCAAGCAGCACCCCCTCCTCCCCCTCCTTCTCTCTGATTAGCTCACAGAACCCGGGAGGAGACTGCGAGTGAGGGAGAGTGCACCAGGAGGGAAAATAATTCCCCTGGGATGATATGTTCCCTGGGCATCAGGCCAAGGGCTGTCCAGGCTGGGCAGCCCCCTGACAGGTGGGCTCTAAGACGGCCCCACACTCACAATAGTAGGTGCCCACTGGAGAGAACTGGCAGGAGGACCACTGAATCCAAGGCTCCTAAGATTCTGAGTTGGGTCTGGGTGGCCTGTTCCTCCAGGTAGCTGAAGGGTACACCTGGAAGGGGAAGTCAGAGGAAGTCACTGAAGACACGGCTCCTGAGATGGGGCTCAGGATGGCTGTGATGTGGGGCTCATGCCAGACTGTGGTGTGGCTAAGAGCTGCTGCCTTGAGCTGGGGCCCTGATGGCTCTAACTGGGGTTGAGACATTCCTGGCAGGTGAGGTTAGTGCCTATGCCCCACTCCCCACACTTTGGCCTTCTCCCTTCTTTTCCATCTCCATGGGGCAGTATCTAGTACTTTTGGCTGATGTTCCTACCCAGTGCATCCCTCTTTGCTCCCACTTTGGTGCTGGTGGGGCTGGAGAACTGAGGTGCCGTCCCAGTCTAGCCTGTTGATACAAGGTGTCAGAAGTGGGAGCTCTGGGCACTGCTGGGGAAGGCACTGAAGCAGTGAGAAATAGTGCTGGGTTGCTTGGTTGCTTTAGGGGTGGGTTTGACCCTGTCAGTCCTGGTCTTTTGGCCCAGCCCTTCAGCCCATTCGCCACCCACCCCCAAATGCTTCACTCTTGGAAAGCAGACGTTTATTTATCTGAGTGGACTTTCAAGTGACAGGCCCATGAATATTTGTGTAAAGAAATTCAAGCATTAGGGCAAATAACCTTTTTACTATAACAGCAAAGAAACAGACAGAAACATAATTCAATTTCTGCATCTCTCAAGATCAGACTACTTCATCTGGATGTTGCTGCTGCTGACTTTCTCTTTGGAAAATAAAGCAGCCACAGGTATTTGGTGTGCTCTGGCCTCAAAAAGTTTATATGATAACCACATTACAGGAAATGAGGTCAAAAGAGTGGAAGTGGGTGCTCCTAGACACAGAAAGTCTGTGAGATGCCCCACCCCCAGCCTTCAGGATCTTAGCTGCAGTAGCATCCGGCCCTGGGGCTGACTGAAGTTTGTCCCCTCAGTTCTGCTTTTCTTTGCTGGGCATCCTAGAGCTGGCGTATGGATCCTCCCAACCCCCATTCCCTGCCCTTTGCAGTTCCCAATAATAATACCCAGCATTGTAGAGTCTTGTTGGCACTAGGAAAAGCATTTTACATGTATTAGATCATATATTCTGCAGTAACTTGGTGAGGCAGCTCCTCTGATCATCTCCTTTTTACAGATGAGGAAACCAAGGCTGGACTAATTGCCCAAGGTCACAGAGTTGGCTAAGTGAAAAAGACAGGCATTTAAACCCAGGCTGTCTAAACCCAGGCTGCCTTGGAGCAGAAAAGAAGGTAGCAAAAAGGGAAGGAGCTAGCATTTATGGTAGATTCACCCTCACAGTCATCTCATTAGCCCTTGCTGCCTCCCTGAAGGCGAATGATGAGGCCTGATGGGCTGAAGGTCAAATCCAAGTCCCTCTTGCTTTGGCTGTTGTTCTGTCCATAGGCCAACAGCCAAGGGGTATCCCCTGACCTAGGAAGGCAGTATGGGAGAAAAGGGTTTGGGCTGAGTGGGTGCATAGAGTAGCCTCAGGACTTTTGTCTCCTGGCTGGGATAGCCATCCACCCCCAGCTGAAGCCACAGAGTGTCTCAGGTGAGCATAACTTCTAGGAACTCACAGCTTTGCTAGGGAATCCTTGCAAGTCCCACGCATGAGCAGCAGGCCTGGCGAGAGGGCAGGACTGCCCCAGCTTGACCTTGCTGCTGGCCTGGCTGCCCAGTGTCCACCCCCTGCTGCTGTGGTGGAGACAGCCCCCAGACACCGGCAGGGCAGGTGGCAATTATCCCCAGGCACTGATTACACCACAAGCCCAGCAGTGCCCCAAATAGCCCAGCAGCTCAGCCTGAGGGAGGAGAAGGGTCCTGCTGGGGAGGAAGAGGCAGAACCAAGGGATGCATAGTGTGGATGTGTCAGGAAGGACTACGAGGCTGGGGGAGGATTTCATGCCAAGGCCTGCACCTTTGGAGCAAGCCAAGACCCTCAAAGAAAGGGATAGGTCCCACTGCAGCAGGCTGGCCTAGAGAAGTTAGATGGGGCACATGCCAGTGAATCTGGTCACAGTGAAAGGTGGTACCCAGCATGAGGGGCATGTGGACAGGACCTCACTGATGGATAGGAGGAGATAGTGGTGCCACTGAGGCCAGGCCAGCTGCCACCCTCCAGCCCTGGCCTGCTGCATCTCTGGACTAATCAGGAAGGAATCCCCAAAGAAGGCACACAGCAGGAGGGAAGAGAGGCCAAACAAGAGTGGGAAGGGTCCCAGGGGCACAAAATCCCTCTGCCGGGAAGGCCAGGCCAAGCAACTTTAGTCTGTGTTCCCTTTTCCAGCGTCAGCCATCCTTTGCTTTTCATGGAACTGCAACTGGCCAGGCCCCAGGGACGGCAGCACCAGCAGACGGCCCTCCCCTAGGGTTCTCTTCAACCAGAAACAAGTCAGGCAGAGGTGGGCTTCAGAGGCTGAAGGCCTGTGGTAGGGGCTTTGTGAAAGAACCATCTTCAGGGCAGAGAGGCCTGGGTTGCTGCCCCCTCATTTCTTTTTCTTTCGTTTTTCTTTTTATATTTTTGAGACAGAGTCTTGCTCTGTCTCAGCCTTACTGCAGGCTCGACCTCCTGGCCTCAAGTGATCCTCCTGCCATGGCCTCCCAAAGTGCTGAGATTACAGGGAAGTTCTCAGTTTCTCAAGCAAGTGGTGGTTTTCGGTGGGCTGTGCCCTGAAGGCCCTGGGGTGGCATAAGAGGCAGTTTCCTTCAGGGGTCTCTCTGACTGCCCCCAACCCTGAAGCTGGCTCCTTTTGAGGAGCAGTTGCAGAGGAGGAGGCATTGGATACAAACAAAGGAAGAGAGGCACCCCCTCTCACCATACACCCCATGTTTCTTCTTGTATAATCACCAGTTCCTCTGTATTGACCCCCTTCCCACATGGAGAGCCTGTATCAATTACAACTTCGTCACCTGTCAGCCAAGGGAGGGGGCTGAGCTCCTGCCCCCCATTCCAGAAAAGCTACAGAGAGAAAGCCAGGCCTGAGGTTGTTCCTGATGTTTTCTAATGTGGGCACAAGGCAGGCTCAAACCTGGTTTCCCAGGGGTCTCCGACTGAGGGGGTCACAGTGACCCCATGGTGCCCGGCGCCTGCACTCCTTCCTTCCAGCCCAGAGGACCCAGCACCCACTCCAAAGCCACCTGTGAGTTATCTGGACCCAGGTCAGGGAAGGAGGCTGTCAGTGGCTCCAAACCACCTCCTGCAGCAACTCTGCTAATCCAAATAAGATAGGGAAAAGGCAGTGGGAGGAAATGATAGTTTCATGGTTATTTTCAGAAAGGAAACAAAAAAAAAATGCAAACAGGAGCACACCCTGCATTTTGGTACAAAATCTAGGAGTCTCAGGGAAAAGAACCCACAGTTCTTCCTTCTTCTTGTCCTTTCACCAGATGCTGGGGAGGGGCTGCCCGGGCTGTGGGGGCCTTGCGCTGCTTTTGCCTGCAGGGAAAGGGAGGTGAGGGGCTGCAAGAAGCCGGCAAATCCTCTTCCCGCAAAGGCAGACCTGGAGAAGCCGAGGCATCTTCGTCTTGTGGGCAGACAGGGGCCCACCCTTTGCGGGTGGAGGAGTTGGGGAGATAGAGTGGAGGGAGCAAGCGGGGAACTGGGAGATTCTTGAGCTGATGCTTGTAAAGCGCAGTGGTGTGTGTAGGATTGGTGGGCTGGGAGGGTGTGTTCTGGGAGCACAGCTCAGAGAGAGAAATAGAGAAGGGGGAGGGAGAGCAGGAAAGTGTGTGCTTTGTGGGAGAATCGAGTAGGGCTGCTGCCTGCATTTGTGTGCAGGGCGTGCACAAAGATGGGAGCCGAAGAGCCCAGCTGTACACACAGGATCGTCCAGGGTCCTGCCAGCTCCAGAATGCCTTGTGAGCCGAGGACAGAGCCTGGCTTCTTGTCCTAGAGGGAATCTGGACCTTGCTGTCTAACCTCTGGGTTTCCCTGGACAGTGTGGGGTCGAGCAGGGAAGGAAGTGGTGGCCTGAACTTCTGGGGGCTTTGTCTGCAGTTCCTGTTTGGTGGCAGTCACATTTGCCAAGACCCCAAGGGTGGGAGGATGCGGATGGGAGAGAGGTAGGAGCCAAGGGCAGAGCCAGTTGCACAGAGACTAGACTGTGTAGTGACCTAAGAATCCAAATTGCTTGCAGATGAGGTGCTCTAAGAGTAAGAGAGAGAGACGGAGCTGAGATGAGCAGCCTAGGAGAGCCGGAGGAGGACCAGGGGATAGTAGCAGCCCCACGTCCTCCCCTGGGTCGGGAAAGGTATCATTAGCCCCCATTTTGCAGATATGTCATCTGAGGCCCAGAGAGATTCATTGCTGTGTCCGAGTTTCCATGACCGGTTACAGAAGGAGCTGGTGTGGGGAGATGGGCAGAGAGCAAACTCAGGTGGGTGACTGGGTGGTCTAGCTGGTGACAGAGGGTGTTCCGGGAAAGATAAAGTTAGGCTTAATACCAGGAAAATCCTGGTCCCAGGAGGCTGCCTACATGGAACGGACGGAGGCTTCCCTCCCAGCCTGCCAAACTAGCCTAGTTCCTGAGACCCGGGAGGGTTGGGAGGAGATGGAGGTAATGACTCAACTCATCCAACACAGGCTTGACCTAGGGGAGGTTGAGTAACCCAGCAGATGCTCCAGTGGGGTGAGGATTGGAATAAATGGGTGATGCTGGAGATAAGGGCAAGGGGGTGTGCCAGCAGGGAGGGGCTCCTGGTTCCGGGCAGAGTTTGGGTGGAGGATGGGGTGGGTCACACTTGGGCTTTGTGGATGAAAGAAGGATGAGCTTCCAGGAGCGCTGGAGGGTCCTTACCTGAGATGAAGAAGGGACCTGCGGTGGTGATCTGGGAGGAAAACCCAGCAGGTGGGGCAGTGGCTCAGATGGTAGATTTAAGGCTGAAATCCCAAAACGGGGACTCCCAGCAGTAGGAATTCTCAAGAGGGCCCCAAAGGCAGAGCTTCTGAGCCTTCTGGGACACCTGCTGCTCCCTCACTAGGGGAGGGGCTGCATTCAGGAGCCCACCACCTCCTGGGGCCTTCCAGTCCACAGAGAGGAAGTAATCCAAGTACTGCAAACCACTAAGAAGCATTTCTGGCATTGGGTTGAATGGGCCCCCAAACCAGAGGACTGCATTGTATGTCAGTTTCTATATATTTTTCAGGCAAATATGAGAGAAAATGGGTTTAAAAATACAATCCAAGATGCAAATCAAGTCACAGAACATTCCCCCATTGGCTCAGGACAGAAGGAACTACAGTCAGGGAGAGAGGCCAGAGGACTCAGAGCCCCAGGAAGCCAATGGCACCTCAGAGGCTCTTGGGAGGATGGAGAGAGAGAGCTGGTGCTTTGAGGTAATGAGAAGCAGGATCTTTGCATTTGAGTCTCATCCCAGCATTGCTGGGAGGAGGGGGAGGGTCTTGCACAGAGTGAACAATCCTGGGGCTTCTGCACTTTAGGGCTGAAGGTATCATGGATTCTCTAGTGGGATCACTCGATTTTCTGACAGGGACTTCAAGACCCAGAGAAGGGCTGTGACTTTGCAGACGTCATAGAGCTTTGTCCTCGTGTTGGAGCCAGGACGAGAAGCCAGGTCTCCTGACGCCTGATGCAGTGCAGTGCAGAGGGTGTACATCTGTTCAATGATCTACGTCCTCATTGGATGGAGATTTCCATGTCTTAAGACCGTGAAAATACAGTTTCTAACAATGAAGCAGGGTTTATTCCTGAGCTTGTTACCTTGGAGTCATCTGAATCCTGTGTGGTCTTCTCACCTGACTTACTAAGAACAGTGACTGAGTTCAGACTGGGCTTCTAGCTCCACCTAGAAACATCTCCCCAGAATATATTCACCTGCTGAAGGAGAAGAGCATCGCCCACCTCCCTCCTCCAACAGTCTTCTCTTGGCTTTTTGGAAAGGACAGCTCTTTTTCATAATTTACATTCCAGTGGATCCTCTCAACAACTCTGTGGAGAAGGGTATTATCCCCATTGTACAGATGGGAAAATAGAGGCTCAGCCAAATTAAGAACTTGACTTAGGGTCTAACGCACAGAGAGAGGCAGTGCTGGAACTGGAGCCACAACCTTGGCCTTTTGTCTAAGCTCTTCAACCAGCAGCAAAGGAGAAGCAGGTGGATGGGCTGAGAGAGGGAAAGGTGGAGGTTGGCCATGCTTGGAACTGTGGAACCTGACTCTAAGCACCCCAGGAAGAAGAGCACAGCGGGTGGGTTTCCTCCCAGCTCACCACCTCACGTCCCATGTTGAAGAACTGGCTCCTACAGAGCCAGGGCAGGTGGAGGTCCCCTGGAGGGATGTCGTGCCTGAACCAAAACAATCCAAAGATGGATGCCCCCATATCTCTCCCCAAAGCCCAGAAAAGTATGCTCTATAGCAAGGAGAAGCAACCAGAATGTAACGCAGGGACATGTCATCTGGGTTGGACAACTTCCACTAAGCCAGCTGGGCATACTCCAGATATGCCAAGCTGCTCTGTTGTTTCCTGGGGCCTGTGGGCCACTGGGATTTTCTCTTCCTCCTCCAGGAAAAGGACAAAGCGTGAACAGCCCCACAGGCTGCCTGGTGAACACCCTTGGGTAGTTCCACTCTACCTAGAGTCCAATGGGATAATTCGTGTCCAGCCTTGAGCACGACACTTGGCACATAGGAAATCCTCAGCAGCTTGGTGGTTTTGTTATTGATGTGGAAACTGAAAAAGGACTGAGATCTTTCAGGGAGCTTCCCTACCCCACCCCATCTTCCCCACTTCCCCCTAAACTCTGATTTATGTGCCTTCCTATCAGAGTGCCCCATTATCATGACACGAGTCCCAGTGTATTGAAATTGTCTGTTTGTGTGCCTGCCTTCCCCCACACAGTATATCTTCACGGATGGTGCGTTGTTCATCTTTGGACTGTGTGACCACCCCATCCCCATGACAAACATTGTACCTGGCTTAATAGTTTTGCTAAATTCGTGATGAACAAATGAGATGCGAAGAAGCTCTGGATGATGACAAGTCGCAAGGGAAAGCCAAGGGTTGAGGGGAGCTTTCCGAGAGGCATGAAATGAAAGACCAAAAAAGGTGGGGAGAGGGAGAAAGAAGTGTTTTTTTCTCAGGAGGCATGAAACTGCCCAGACTGGGCTATAGAAATGATGCTATAAGACGGAGATTTGCCAGAATCCAGGAAAATAGAGAGGGTGTGGCAAGTGGTATTGCAGATCAAGTGATTTTCAGGGTACCGCGTCTTGCTTGCTCAGGGCCCAGGCTATGGGTGAGAATGTGACCATATCGGAAGAACCTGATCATCCACCAGCTTTTTGCCAGGGGGTCAATCTAGCCATAGACAAGAGGGAGCTGGCTCTGCAGGAGAGATTACTGAGAGATGAGGCCAAGGGGGATTCCCACTACTAGGCTGGGCAGCAGGAAGACTCATTCATCTCATTAGGAGCTGGGCACCTCGGCAAATGTCAACAGGAAAAGGCTCTCGGTTATGGTTCTCGAAGTAGGCACCCCTGTCTCTCCTTGGCCAGGCTGGAGTTTAGGAGTCATTGGTAGTCTTTGACATCTCAGATGTGAAAGAAAGGCTAAGGAGACTGCAGTCGGGATGACAGGGCCAAGCAGAGGACCGGGGTGCTGAGGCTGAAACGACAGGGTACCCGCACTCCAGCGCTGGCTGGCCTCGAAGCCCAGTTAGTACAGGTCGGGGCTCTGCTCAGGGGTCATGAGGCCTTTCCCTCACCATTAGCCTTCAGCGTTTGTTTCCTTCTTTTGGACATGTTCATTTCCTTTAAAGCGCTCCTGTGACCTGGTCCCTCACTGTCCCTCCGACTTCATCCCCTATTGTCAGCTCCCTTCCTCTCCAACCACTCTGCGTCCACATTACTTCTTAAACATCCAAGAACATCAACATCTCCTGAGGACCTTTGCACTCGGCCTGGCCAGCTCTTCCCTCAGATGGCCATGTGGTCCATCCCATCACTTCCTGGACCTGTGCTGAAAGGCCCCTCCCCATGAAGCCGTACCAGATCACCCGTGTGTGATTGTAAATCTCTTCCCCCAACGCTACCCATTCTCCTTCCTCTGCTGTATTTTTCTCCATAACACATATCACAATCGGACACAATTCATATTTGTTTTTTTTTTATCTGTTTGTGCCATTCTCCTTCCTCTGCTGTATTTTTCTCCATAACACATATCACAATCAGACACAATTAATATTTGCTTGTTTTTTAATCTGTTTCTGCCCTGGAGAAGGTAAGCTCTGAGAATGCAGGCCTTTTGGTTCACTGCTGTATCCCTGATGCCTAGAAGAACGTGTTGCACATGGCAGGCCCTTTACAAACATTTAAATAAATAAACAAGCAATTAACCTTTCCGTGGGACTTTCTATTGATCGCCGGGATCTGAATTCTCAGCTCTGCCCTTCCTAGATATATGAGCCTGGACAAGTCACAAACCTCTTTAGACCTCTGTTTCCTAAGCCGAAAAGGAGCATGTTGGACTAAATGGCATCTTAAGATCCCTTATGACTAAAATTTAGAGGGAATTGCCCAAGGAAGCGGGACCTTGAGGTAAGGGCCCTGATGTCCATGATTCTCTCACAGAATTAAAGTCCTGTATGCCACCTCTGCCCCCAGACTAGGCCTGGGCAGAAGCAGGGCCACAAGCCTGCAGCTGGAAGCTAAGGACGAGCCAGAAGGCTGAGGTCAAGGACTGATGAGCAAGATCAAGGGCGAGAGATGGACGGGGCAGAACTGGGGCTGCTGCGTTAATTATTTAAATCCCTGATAAGGATCAGGAAGCAGGCAACAGCCCAATGACACATTAATTAACTTTGCAGATGATACTGGATCAGGAAGGTGTCCCATCCACCCATCTCAGAGAGAGATGGGACAAAAGGACCTGAGGAAGGGTCAGGAATTGGGCCAGGAAATAACAACAATGAGCTTTGGCCATTGCCAAGAGGGGAAAGGACTCATGTTTTCTCTGAGCAGACTAGGGGGTAGGGTGGAGAGGATCTATTTTCAGAACACAGATACGCAGTGGATGGCAAGGGCTGGGAGTGGTGGCAAGGACTGTGAGGTCCTCTGGCTGTTTGAATTGATGTACCCATCCCTGGTGGAGACAGAGACTCTTTTCTTGCAACTGTGTTTGGAGGATGGGGACGGGGTAAGGGACAGGAAAGATAAATGACACTGATGGAGCACCCACCATGAACCAGGCACCATACACA
This sequence comes from Cacajao melanocephalus, assembly GCA_963573385.1. Classification (NCBI taxonomy): domain Eukaryota; kingdom Metazoa; phylum Chordata; class Mammalia; order Primates; family Pitheciidae; genus Cacajao; species Cacajao melanocephalus. The sequence goes on along the minus strand of CAUYLG010053703.1, from coordinate 52,965 downwards.
GTATCTCATTTAAACTCCGCAACAGCAGTGATAAGACGGGAGGAAATCAAGGGTCGCCTAGACTAAGAGCTCGCTGAGAGTCACATTGCCAGAAAGTGGCAGAACTGAGATTCAGATGTAGGAGGGAGGTGGTGGTCCCAAAGTAGGTTAAGGGCCCTGGAGGAAAAACCAGAGTAGCTGCCAGGTTATCAAAGTGCCATCTCATTTTTAGGACTGAAACCTCAGTAAGTAACAAGTACCCCAAAGAAGGCTTTCATTAGCACCCTGGGGTCCCTTGGGTACTGGAAGTTTTCTTCCGTCTCTCCTGCTGGACCAACCTGACCTTCCTAAGCAGTGCAGAGAAGGGAATGAGGAGGAATGGGAGACTGTCAGGCATCTGGACAGTGTAAACAGTTGATGCTAAGGAATAAAAATTGTGAGAGCTCTTGCAGCCTGTTGTGGAGAAGATACCAAAGGGCTCAAAGGCTCAGTTCTGTTCCGGCCACTAACCTCTCTCTCTTTGGTGAGAACAGGGTACTGATGGATTCTAGGTGAGTGAATGGCCACCCCTGGGGTGAGCCATTTCAGAGAATGCAGGCCCACAGACAAGGGTAACTTCCCCTGAAGAGGGCTTGGGATGTCCCCAGACTCAAAGGTGAGAGACATCTCTATTTCTCCAGGGAATAGAGAGCTGGAAGCATTCCTGAGACTCTAGCTAGGAATTCGGTGGGCGACCCAAAAGGGAATCCCAAACAAGTCTATCATTGAGCAGTCTGTTTCCGGTTGGATCATTGGGCCACAACAGAAGGCCCAAGCAGAGAAGGCTGCAGGCCACGGGCAGGCCTGGTGGCAAGGGCTGGCCGGAAGGACAGCCATCATGCTCCAAGCAGCATGAGTGGGGCTCAGGGTCACCACTGGAGCAAGGACAAGATTAGAGGGTGTGGAGCCCTGGAGTCCCCCAGGAATTGGGTGAAGGAGGGGTTGATAGGAGCAGCACGGGGTGCCTGGGGGCCCCGGAAGGCATTTCTGAGGCCCAGAGGAAAGGCCTTTCTCATCCAGGGACCCTGGAAGCAGGACAGGGTCTCCTCAGTAAACCAGAGAGAATGCACTGAGAGAATGCACTGACGGCCTCCCTGGAGGAGGCAACACCTGGAAGCAGGTGGGCAGTTTGACAGAAGCCGAATGGAATCACAGTCTGACCCCCACCCATCCTAGGAGTTAGAACATTTTTGTTGACATTCTTCTTGTTTGCAGCTCTGTAGCCATGTTCTGTTTGCATTAGCTCCTTGGTAAAATTGCTCAGAAAACTTCCTTCTGGGCATCTGTGTGTTTGCTAGAGGGGAAGAAATAGTGTTTCCAGTCTGGGGTCAGAGGCTACTGGTAGCCAGGAGAAGTGGTGGCAGGAACTGCTCCAATTCCAGGCTAGAGATGAGCCAGCTGTGATGGCGATGGGGACTCTTCTGGAGCAGGGAGAGTCAGGACCTGGTCCTATCCTGCCTGGGCAGGGACACGTCAGAGGCTTTATTGCAAACTGGGGAATGCTTCATGACAGTACCTCCCACCCTGGCCTACTCCTGTTCTTGCATGGGGCTGTGAAAATGACGAATTTTTGAAAATATTAGAGATGGAGTGGACAGAAACGTTCAAGCCAAAAGAATGGTGAAACCTCAAGAGCTGATGAGTGGGAGAAGGCTCCCAGGCCAGGGGTTCTTCTGGCCTCTGCAGATGTCTGACGGGTGAGTAAGACTGCGTGGTCCATGGGGCTGACCCAGAGACTGCTCTGATCAAGGGCCTTCTTCCTCTTCCTCTGGGGAACTCTCTCCTCTCCACACAAAGAATGGTTATTCTGAAAAGAACCCTTTGGGATAGATCTGGGACTATGACCTATTTTTAAAACCCCATGGCACCTTTTAGACAGTCAGTTATTTCCCCTTTGTCCTTAAGATTTTTCCAGTATGATTTCTAGCTCTTGGGACACACAGAGGCCTCCTGCTTTCCCCAGGTTAATTGTTCCAGAACACCAGGGAAGCCAATCAGGGCCAGGAGAAGGCAGCTCACAACCCCCTCATCTATGACAAGCAAATTATGGATTACCAAAAGGAGATCAATAACAGCTGGCCACAAGCTATCGCCTTCATTCACCAGAATCTACTTTGCTATTCTTTTTGATATGCTTGTGAATACAGACACACCTATACACTCGCCGCCACCACTGTCACCACATATCACACAAAAACATATGCCATGCCTTGCCCCATGTTTTCTCCAAGTACCTCATTTATACTCAACTCCAGCTCACCAAGTACAATTTTGCAGAGTCATCGCTTTCAGTACACCACTCCCAAAGGGGGTGTGTGTGTGTGTGTGTGTGCGCGCGCGCATGTGTGGGGTGTCCTTTCATTCACCCCCAAACACCCAAGGAGTTCTTGGAAGGAGCTATGCCTCTACCCCTTCCATCCTCTGATGCCTGATTTTGCCCCAGGGCCCAGGGCCTGTTCATTGCAAAACCTCTACTGATTCCCTCCTGTGATAGCCCCATCTAGGCTTTCCCTCCACCTTCCCCCTACTTCATCCCTGAGTTTCAGGGTTGAGTCTTCTCTCCCCATATTTACAAAACCCAGGTGGGTTGGGTAGCTGGTGTGATGCTATCTGGGACAGCCTTATCTAGCTACAAAGTGTGAATCAATGATTACACCACACAGGGTTGGTGCCAGCCAGGCGGACTGCCATATTGCCAAGTAACCCAGTGGTTGAACCAGGTTGGGTTGAGTAATATCCACCAATGGATAGTGAGTTTATTAATCATGCAGCATAGCACACTGTTGATGAAAGTATTACACTGCAGGCCTGGTTTGATTGGAGAAGGTGCAGGTGGGGCTGGATACTGACGATGAAGACACCCAGGGACAGTATCTTCCTCCCATACTAGTCACTTGAAAAACACACAGAAATCTGGAAGGAAACATCTAGTTTAGCAAAGAGATGGATTACATCTTCTATTGTTAGGACCTTTCTGCCACCTTGGATTCCCTTTGTTAAAAAGGAAGGATACTTCTATGAGGCTGTTAAAGCCACAGTTTGAAATTTTAAAAGTTTCATGAGGCAAGAGAAGGGAATTCAAGATGGCAGCCAGTGACCCTGCCTGTGTGGGTGGGAAAATTTAAGATTCCATACTGCATTCTCCTTCTTCATCTCTCACTTCAAAAACATTCTTTTCTAGGGCCACAGCCTACCTCCTCCACCCAGGTCTGGCCTCGACTTCTTAGTAACTATAGCCAACCAGAAATACCACCCATATTTTTCTCTGTGATGGGTGTGACTTGGGGGTGCCAAAGAGAAGTTTCTGAGCAGGGACATGGCATTTCTGTTGCTTTGTGGCTGACCTGGTTGGCACCTCGGGGTCTGAGACACAGACCTCAGTCACAATCTGGTGGGACGTTTACAGAGCACAGCATTGTACACCAAGCCCCTAAACCTGGTTGAGGCAGATCCTATGCGAAATGCACTGCAGAGGAAACCAGGCAAGTTTTTTTTAGAGGGCAGGCAGGAAGAAGGGGACAGAGAGAGCACTAACTTGTCCAAAGACAGCTCTAGAACAAGCCTCAAAGGATAAAGGCTTCTAAAGACCATGGGGAACAAGGTGAGGGATGCAAAATGGACATGCAGACACAAGAAGAAAGTGGAGGATATATTTTCCTCGAGAGAAGTGAAGACAGCTTTAGGGCTGGCAAATAAACTAAGTTAAGGAGGAGAAATGTTCTAGGGAAGACAGCTTGCAGGATACGAGAAGCATTGCTTTTATGGGAGGTAGAAATCATAAGGTATGGCAGTTTGACGCTACGCAAACATTCCCTGTGTGTTCTCCAAAGCCCAACGTCCTTTCTTCCTTTCAAGGCATTGGATCCCTGGGTCATCCATAGGAGCTGGTTTTCATCGAGATTCACCTTTACCAGGCAGCTACAAACAGTGAGGCCTAGCGGAATCCCTCCCAAGTGGGATTAAAGTTGTAGACATTTAAAACCTGATTTTTTCCAGTTATCTGACCACAGAAGAGCTGCCAATCTCTCTGGCCATCTTGCCAACCCTGAAGAACCTCTGTCAAGTCTCCACCTGTTTTTCAGGCTTTAAAAGCTTTGGCAAGAAAACTACTCAGTATGGCTGACAGGCCCTCCAGGGTCCTGTTCTGGTGTTCTCTAAGACCGTCTCTAGAGAAATTGTTCGTAAACCAGGAGATCTCCTCCCTTCTACCCCCATGTACCCATTGGAAACCAGAGAGAAGGTTCTAGAAGATTCCCAGTCACCAGCCTTGACTCCCACGAATTTATCTAACCTGTTCACCTAATGTTCACCTAATCCCTCTGGCAGTGTGAGGCTTCCAGAAGGGTGGAGGGGAATCCTATTCTCCTGGTACCACAGTAAACACTCAAAACACCAGAACCTGCACCAAATTCTGGCCTACCTCCAATAACACCAAGTTCTACATTTCCACTTTGAGAGTTTTCAGAGCAAGAACGGCAAAACCAGGCATAACAACCTAGCAAACAAACCACCATCCAAAAACAAACCAAGACAAAAAAACAGGCCAAACTAAAACTTTATGCTATAAAAACAAGAAATAAAATAAGGAGATTTATAGGCCGGCTGATTGTCAGCAAACACAATATATTTACTGTATTAGCATTTGCTCACAGTGCAAATGGTACAACATTACACCATTTCAATATTTCGGTTTTTAAAAATGCTGTTTTCATTAACTATATTATATTGGCATTACAATATGACAAAGGAGCAAATGAAATGTTGGTGAAGAATTTCACCTTTTCACAATATCAAGCATATTTTTTTAACCTTAGTATAAGGTACTATAAATCCAAGAAATAAAAACATCCACAAAATATATTACATCTGGTTTGTCTTTTTTTTCTAAGTACTCAACTTTATACAAAAGTCTTTCAAAAAATATCATTCCCCATAGGTTTTCCTGTTTAAAACCTGATTTTTTTCTCTCAGTTCACATAAGTTAGAGTGCATTTTCTTTTGTTGCTTTTTTTTTTTTTAAACATGCAGACATATAAAAAATCTGGATAGCACAACCTTTTGGCAACAAAGTTATTTTTCTCTTAGTTTAGCTTAATGTCTGAGAACAGTTTTATTAAAACAAAGGAAAACTCAATTATCATGCAGTGACATGCATATGCCAGAAGGAGCGACGAAAAAATATTAAAGGATATCTGATTCCTCCTTCTAGCTTGGAAGTGACCAAAATTTTTGCTTTTTTAATAATCATCACATTATAAAAAGTATTCAGCAAAATACTGTCTCTGCAAAGAAAGATTTTACCCTTCAGCTGAAAAAATATGGGCCCTCCTGGCAAACTTCATCTTCTTCTCTCTCCTTCTACAAAAAGTCCAAGTACCTGGAAATTCACAACCCCCTGCTCTTCGATTTCCCCCCTTTCCACTAGAGTCCTTTTAGTATTATTTATCCACCACCAAAAAAATCAAAACAAAACAAAGCAAAAATGGTACTTCTTTTTCTTAAAAAAAAAAAAAAAAAAGCGGAAAACGCATAAAGTGACTTTAAAAACAGACATTTTGTAAACTCCAGACCTTTGTTCCTTCTCTCTGGGCAGCTTACTGACCACAGGAGAAATAACGCTAACAGGAACAGTACATTCAGTCAAGACCGTGCTGGAAGCTGTGGCAGAGAGCAACCTTCCCTATAACTCCACTTCAAAGGAGCCACCCTGTGCGAGAAGGGCTGGCAGGACAGCTGGGGAAGAGGGGTGCCTGAGAAGAGGTGAGGTAGGGTGGGGAGGTGAGACTGGGTATGGAAAGGAGACATCTCATTCATCAACATGGATTCATGAAAAAAATCCCCATATCTTTGAGGAAAATTTGGACAGAGATGTGTATATGTGCACACACACATATCTGTACATATATACGTATATGTGTATATATATACACTCACACATATATGTACAGATATGTGTGTATCTATATCCACACACATACACGTATATGTAGATATAATCTCATCAGTTAACATTTTCATAAAAAATAAATCATTTAAAGCTGTATACGCCTACAAATTCTCTTTATTCCGGTGCACTGCACTGGATAACCAAGTACCTTAGAGATTTTATTTTGCTAGGAATACATATTGTGTGTATGTTATACATATGTATGCATGTATACCTATATACACATGCATGCATATACATACACACACACACACACACACACACACACACCATATACATATATTTAAATTCTATCTGTTGTGTTGGTGATGACAAAGGGCAAAAGCAGAGCCAGCTTCCCCATCATGGTGGGAAGGAGAAATTGCTATGTAAGTGAGAGAAGACACAAAGCCGGAGTGGCTGGTTGAAGCCTGCCTTTCTGGGAAAAGATTTTGAAAGAGATAGGAGAAGGTTTACAGGGGAGAAGGGGAAGAGGGGGAGGCCAGAGGGCAAACTCAGGAACATAGATTTCTTAGAGTGGGGCTAAGGAAATATACATCTATTTTAAAAGGCAGGCTCAGCGATGGCTGCTCTTTCTCCCCACAGATCAAACTGCCCTGAGGCCTAAGAGGGAAGCACTCAGAAAAGGAGGGGTTCTGAGGGGCCAAACGCGAAGCGGCGGCAGCAGCACCGCGTCGTCGGCGGCATCCGAGGCATTTCTCTAAGAAACATGATTTCAGAGCGGATGGAAGACCATCTCCTCCAGCCACGTGCGGACCCCCAGCCTGGGACATCCCCCAGCGGCTTGGGGACCCGAGGTGGGGAAGAGTTTGGGGGTAAACACAGCCCAGTTCAGCTCAAGAGTCTTACACACACGCTTGCGCGCGCGCACACACACATACACACTCACACACACACATACATACACACGCGAGCACGCACACACTCGCGCGCATCCCCTCACGCAGGCGCGCGTGCGTGCGGCGGGCAGCAAGCTCTGCGCTTTGGTGCGCTCCTTACCCCCTCCCCCTCTCGAGTCTTTGAGGGGGTACAGAGGGAGACGTGGGGGAAACTGTGAGGTGTTTGGGTCGGGCGAGGGTTGGATGGGCTCCGCCTTCAATCCCTTGCAGGTCTTTGGCGCGGCCCGGCGGCCCCTGGATCAAGGCGATCCGAACTGAACAAAGCGGGCTAGACGCCACCTTTCCGCCCCCACGCCTTGGCTAAGGGGGGGACCGCGAGGGGAAGGCGCCTCCAGCCCTGGCCCCTGACCGCTGGCCGGCGTGAAAGATTGGGAACCGGGGGCGTCGAAGGGGAGCAAGGGGCCGCACGTCCATGGAGAGGCCAGGGCGCGGCCCCTGCGCCTCCGTGGCTGGCTTTCCCGCTATCAGGCGAGCAGCGGGAGGCACTGGAGGGGAAAAGTGGGGATCTGGGGGCCCGAGCCTCAGGCGCAGGTGGTGACCACGGGGGCCAGCGACACGGGGGGCGCCGAGGATGCAGAGGGCGCACCGCCCTTCTCCGCCTTCTTCTCCTTTTGCTTGAGGTGGATCTTGGCGTGGCGCTTGCGCTCGTCGCTGCGCGCAAACTTGCGCCCGCAGAACTCGCAGGCAAAGGGCTTCTCGCCCGTATGAGTGCGGATGTGAGTGGTGAGGTGGTCGCTGCGGCTGAAGCTCCGCATGCAGATCCGGCATTGGAAGGGCTTGTGGCCCGTGTGGATGCGCAGGTGCCGGGTCAGCTCGTCCGAACGGCTGAAACGGCGGTCGCAGCCCTCGGCCGGGCACGCGTGGGGCCGTTCGTGGAGCGGGGTCTTGCTAGGCCGGTTGGGGTACTTGCGGGGCCGGATGGGCTTGAGGGTGAGCGGCGGCTGGGGCAGGCTGCCAAAGCCCGGGTGGATCTGCTTGTCTTTGAACGCCTTGATGGTCTCCAGAGGGGTAATAGGGGGCGGGTTGACCCGGATGGGGTCCATGCCCTGGAAGGGCTTGTGCTCCGGAATGGAGCCCATGTCGTTGGGGTGGTGGTACAGGTTGTAGTCAGGAATCATGGGGAAGAGATTGCTGTCCAACGCCGGCTTGGCCGATTGGTAATCCTGGGGGGAATAGGCGAGCCCGGGGTTGCCCTGGGGGTCGTGGAAAGACACGGGCTCTGAGTAGAGGTCACCGCAGTTGGAGTAAGGGGGTAGCGCCGGATACATGGCCTCCACGTCGCCCTGCGGTGGCTGCACCATGCTGGCCGTGGACGTCTGCGTGCTGAGCGCCCCTGAAGCCGGGGGCACCCCCAAGATGCCGGCGCTCATGAGGCTAATGATGTTGTCCTGGCACCAGTTGGAAGGGGAGTCGAAGGCGAACTTTCCCAAGTAGGTCACGGTCTTGTTGCCGGGGGCTGGCTGGAAGGAGCCGGAGTAAGAGAGTTCCGGGTTGGGCTTCTCGTTGGTCAGACCGATGTCCATTACATTCTCTGCGGAGAGCGGGGGAGAGAGGGGAGGGGTGAGTGAAGCCGAGCCGGCTCCGGGCCGCGGCGCCCAGGTGCGGAGGGTGCGGCCGGGTGGAGTGCGTAGCGCATGGGGTAAGAGGAACGCTGAGCCCGGCGCAAAGCGGGCGGTGCCGCGCTCCCGGGCGCAACCTGGATACAGCAAAATACTACGGATCGGGGTGTGGAGTGGCTGCTGCACACACACCGCACAAGCCGCGCACACACTCACGTACCACACACACACACACGCGAGCGCGCGCGAGAAGCATTGTTGTTCTTCCCGAGGTGGGGCGGGCAGGTAGCTGCAGCTACAGGTAGTTTCAGACCCGGAGCGCGCTGGGCTCTCGCTCTCCACCTCACACAACTCGGCCTCTTTCCTTGGCCCTGTCCGCTCCAGGACGCCGCACCTTTCCCTCCTCGGCGATGCCCCCACGCGCGCTGCTCCCGGGTCGCCGACCCAGAGCGCTCCGACGCTTTGTCCTCGGAGCGTAGAAGGGTGCCGCCCTCAAAGGGAGCTCTCCCTTCACCTCCCCCTGCCCCAGCCTCCTCGGGCCTGAAGGAGCTTTCAGCTCTTGCTGGGGGGGAAAAGCCTAGCCCCAGCTAGGGAGGGAGGAGAGCGACGGAAAACCTGCCCGTGTCTCCATGGCGGGAGCAGCCGCCCTTCCCCAGCTCACCGGGCCCGGGATCGTCCCCCGTGGCAGCCCCCGCCCCGCGGGTGAGCCCCCTCCTTCTCCCCGCCGTCCCCACACCCCCACGGCTTTGCTGAACGCCCCGGAAAGGCAGCGTCGCAGTACCTCTCCCACCGCGGGGACTCCACGCCGCACATGGCTCCATCCCGGGTGGGAGGCTGAAGGAGTAAGGGGGGAGAGCGCCGGTGAAAAAGATGCCGGGCTCCTCCCGGGAAGGGGGCGACAGCACCACGCCTAGCGCGTAGCCCGGCGATCGGGCCCCCTACGTGGGGAGGGAGAGCCCTAGAGCCGCTCGCACCTACCTCCCTCCGGTCGGCGGCTGCCCCCACCCGGGAGAACCGAAGCCTCTACCGTGGCGTCGCCAACCTAGCCTTCCCGATCGAGGAGGGCGGGAGGAGTGGGTGGGAAAAGCAACTCGCCCCCCGGAAAATTCCCAGCGCGCCCCCATCTCTCCATCCATTTATCCATTTATCCATCCATCTATCCATCCATCCATCCATCACCAGGTCGTCCCCTCCTCCTCTTCCTCTCCCCTTCCTTCCTCGCTGCCTTGCCGCCTCTCCGCCGCCCTTACCTGTAGCCATCTGATTGTAATGGACTACCGAGTCGCTGCTGCCGGAGAAGAGGTTGAGCGCGCTGGGGATCTCCTCGGGGTACAGATTGTCAGGCAGTTGGTTTAGCAAACTGCTCATGGTCACCGGCAGCTTCTCGGCGAGTTTGCCGGTCATAGCACTCCCGAGCTGCCGCCGCCGCCGCCACCGCCGCCACCGCCGCCGCTCGCTCCTAACGCAGCTTCCAGGAAAGCGGCATCCGAGAGGCGATCCGTGGTGCAGGGGAAAAGCATGCGAGAGGGAAAGTTCGGGGGGAGGGGGGAGGGAAGAAGGGAAGGGATGGGCCAAGAGAGGGGATCTACTCTCTTTTTGGGGGCGGGAGGGGGCCCCAGGGGGTAATCCTCTTGGGTGCCTCAGCTGGTGCGTTATGAGGCTGGGTCGTGGGGGGTGGGGTGGGGCGTGTGCGGGGGGGTGGGGTGGGGGCTGGGCTGGGGGGGATCTCGGCTCAAGGGGGTCGGACGCGGCCTCAGTATTGATCTCACAAACAGACACGCGCCCGCGGCCCCCCCGCCCCCCGATCTGCCACCGCCACCGCCACCGCTGCTGCTGCCGCCGCCGCCGCCTCTGCCGCCGCTGTTACCACCACCACCAGCCCCGCCGCTTCCTAGCAAGCTCACTGCTGCCCAAAAGCTCCCAGCCAGGGAACTCCACCAGCCTATTTATCTGAGCCCCGGGAAAGCTCCGTGACGTAGCTGCCCATATATGGACAGACAAAGCCCAGCCGAAGGGGCGCGACGTCACAATGGAAGCTCCTCACAATGGAACATTAGAAAGCAGGAAGCGGGCCGCAGCCAACGTGCGGCGCCCGCAACGCTCGCGGCTCTTGAAAAAAAGAGAGAAAAGGGGAGAAGAAAGAAAAAGAATGCGAGAAGAGAGAGGAAGGAAGGATACAGCTGAATGCAAAGCGCAAAGCGCGTAGTGTGGAGTCGAAACACCAGTAACTCATTGTGTGTATTTATTTGCGGTTTGCATTAGGAGAGCGTAGTGGGGGGTGGTGGGCGGTGGGGTGGGGTTGTTTGCAAGTGGTCTCCAACACCCCAGCAGTTAAGAGAGACAGTTGAAAATACCTGGCGAAGTCCCTTTGCAGCTTGGGAACCGCTGGGGAACTCGGAAGGCGTGCGTTGCGCCCCTGCTCCCGCAGCGGCTCCGGCGTCCGGGATCCTAACCAAGATTAAGAGAAAGGGAGTGCTTTCCTTTGTGGGGGTTAGGAGGGGTTCACGCGGGGTGGGGGGGTGGTGTTCCAACGTGTCAGAATTCCTTAGTCCAATATCCCAAAAACTTTCGTGCCAACTTCACTCTGATTCGCCTCCCACACTCCTGCCCCTCCCTGGGCCCCTGACCCGGCGCTGACTCCAGGCTGAGCGCAGTGGCGAGGATATTCGCAGCACCCCAGCGGTTGCGCCAAAGAGCCCCATCCATCTGGGGTGGAGGATGTGTGGTTTTGGTGGTGAAGAAGAAAGAATGAAGTTGCAGGGATAGATAAACACGTGCACTGTATCCCCAGTAAATTCCCTAACGGTTCCAAAGCAGCCTCTGTGGCCACGGGATGGCAGGAGGGCCCAGCAGGCCAGGGCGCAGTCGCTGTCTACTGCTGCCTGCTAAGGGCCCGCCACGGAGTTGCAGCAGGAGGACGCCGAACCCACAGTCTCTGAGCCACCGGAGGCCTCCCCTAGTCTCTGCCCTCCCCCTCGCCTTCCACAGGGCTGTCCCCATTGCTGCCTGCCGGCGCTCTGCAGTCTAGGGCGGCCTGTGTGCCGACCCGGAGCGCTGTCACCTCCCGAAGCGGCAGCGGATCCCGGGGGCGGCTGCTGTGCTCCCCGGGGCCTGCTCCCAAGGCGCGCGCAGCCGGCCCGAAGGCGAGGGAGAGGGCGGGAGCATGGGGGTGCGACCCCAAATCACAGCGGCTTGGCGGGGGAGGATTCCCTCCTCGGTGGCCGCGTGGGCGCGGTGAATCCCTCCTCCCCTGCTGGGGAGTCGGGGTTGGGGGAACGTGCATTTCTAAGGGGGAGTGGGAGCGTTGACAAGGAGGAGGAGAGGATCCCCGGGCCTCACGCCGTGGGAGGGCCACGCGGGCCGGGGACGTGTGGGAGGAACTCCCAAACTGCACGTTGTAGTGGGGGTGGATGACAACCTCGCTCCCTTCCCCTCCCCTCCACCCGGTGGAGGACTGGGGACCGGAGGGCCCGGCCTCCCCCCATCTTCTCTAGTACTTAGGGAAAGAGGGATTCCCGCCTCCTGCAAGCCCCCTCTCTCCACCCCCGCCACCTCTCCCGCCAGGCTCCCCACTCCTATACTAGGGAGTCACAGCGCCCCCGGGCTCTCCTCCGCCCGCGCTGTGCGGGGAGGTAGCGCGCTGCGGCGGTCCCGCGCTCTGGCCAGAATCAGGGCAGGCTGTGCCTCCCGCCCCCGGATCCCTCCCTGGGGAGGGGGGCGCGCGGCCGGGCAGGGGGCGTGGGCGGCGGTGTGAGCCGGGCTGGGTGCGGGAGGGGCCCCGGCGGCTTCTGGGAGGGTCGCGGGGCGGCGGGCCAAGCCGGGAAGCGCCATACAAGGAGCGGATCCGGTGACGCGCCGGCCGCGCCCCTTCTCCTTCTCGATTTGGCTGCAGATTCCGGTCCCAAGATTTGCATATTTTGGCATCCAGTGGAAAAGGAAAGAAGAACGGAACCCGCAGCCTTTAAAGGAACCGCACAGGCTGTAGCGTCACCCAGGGAGGCGGTCTGGGGGGGAGCGTGAAAAATTAGCCAGCGGCTCTGGCCTCTGGCCGTAGAGCCCGGCCGTAAGGGAGGAGCAGGGAGGGGCGGCGACCAGAGAGCTGCGGGCGCACCAGTCCCAGTACTGGCCCCTCTAGGGCGCTTCCTGCTGAGCGTGCACCCGGAGGCGGCGGAGGGTCTCCACGGTTCCCGCCCGGGGCCGGGAGACACCGTGGGGTCCGCGGTCCTGGGCAGCTGCAGGCCCGAAGGCTGCAGTGCCCCTGTCTCCCCGCGCGAGGCAGAGCTCAGCCTGCGGGGGTGGTGGGAAGGAAGTGAGAGGCCTCCGGGCCGCCCAGCTCAACTCCGGAGGACCCCTCTGTGATGCACTCACTTTCCACCTGTCAGGATCTCTCCCTAGGAGGGACTTCAGAGTAAGGAGCTAGAAGTCCTCATCCTATTCGACTGGAGCCTGCGTTGGGAAAGGCAGAGGCAGTAGAAGCGTTTGGGATCCTTAAGCTTCCAGGGCCACAGAGGCGGTGGAGTGCAGCCACTCCCATCTGGAGGAGACGGCCCCTCCCCTGACCCTTTTCGGCTCGCTGGCCTTGTTGCTCCCAAGGAGAAGAGCGTGGGGCAAAGTCAGCCGACCTGCACCAGGGCCTGCTTACCGGGCAGGAAGATTGGATAGCAGTCTGGAGACATGATTCCTCCCCTCTCCTTTCTACTAGTTCTTTGCGTAAAACAGGAGCCTTCAATTCAATTAAATAAAGTTTTCATTAAAGCTTCATTGTGACCTTGGGCAAACGTCTGTATTTTTTTTTCTTAGCCTCAGTTTCCTTGTATGTAAATTGGGATAATAACAGTATCTACCCCTTAGGAAGAATTAAATTCGATAATCCTCATAGAGTACTTTCAGTCCCTTGAGAAAGCACCCAATAAACTGCAGTTATTAAACTATTCTTCCTCACCCTGCCATGTGACAGACAGGCCCTTCCCTCCTGTGTGTGGCAGGAGTAAATTCAGATGATATAGGTATTAAAAAGGCCAGGTACGGAACTTCATCACAGAGCAGCGTGATCACATGCAAGAAGTGTTCATAATGTTTATTATTTAGGGGGAAAAGGAAATTCCTATCTGTGTGTGGTATCTCCTGGGCACTGTTCCAACCTAGGGATGGTTAAGGAATGGTCCCGGGTCTTCAAGAGTCCAAACGCGAAGTGAGCCCTCCACAGCTGGCGGTGACACAAAGCAGGGTTCCAAGAAGTCAACTCAGTTGCTCTGTAACACTCTGGAGCAGGTTTTCAGACATTTTTGGGGTGAGGGTGTAGCCCCTGGAGTGGGAGGGAGCCTTTCCTTCTCTCCTCTGCTGGAAGGAACCATGCTGGGGAAAGCCTGCCCCACAAGGTTAGGCCCTCGGTACCTGGTGCCTGTTTGGGTTGTGACCCGCGCAGATGTCCTCCGTCACCCTGGAGGACTGTGGCAGATGGAGTCCAGGGTTCTGTGGCAGGAGGGGACAATGCTGGGTGTGGAGCAGGAGTGGGGTGTTGGAGCGGCTGCTTTGTAAACGAATCGCATTCTCCCTTCTGGTTGCCAAGCCTTAGAATAAAGTTTTCCTCTTTCCCTTCCTCCCTCCTAGTTTCCTCTCTCCCTCCTGAACAGGGGCTGAAGGTGTTTGTCTAGTTTATTGGCGGGCTCAGGTGAGACTGCCAAGGGCCTAATTACCTGAAGTTTAAGCCCTGAACTTGCTGGGGAGCGAGTAGACACTGGTTCAGGGCGTCCTCATCCTGGAGGTGGTGAAAGGCAGGCCGGCTCCTCTGCAGCAGAGCCAGGGCTGCCAGCTCCTGGCCGCTGTCTCCTATGGAGTCCAACTCATCATCTGTACTTATGGGGAATGAGGATGCTTGTCCCAGGCATGGGCGTGTTTGTCTTGATTAAGGACAAAGGAGGGAGGAGAAGCGGCCCCTGAAATCCACTGTAGAAAAATGCAAAGTGAACGGCTCTGTCTTGGTCTTCTGTTTAATAGTCACCTCTGCCCTCTGAACATTAGCTGCCTTGTTTGCTAAAGATATCTAGTCTTTCTCTGCTATCTTACAATAAAGAACTCCCCACACACTGAATTAATTCAATCTGGGGTGTGAGCAATCTAATGCATTGCCCTTCTCAGAGGGTGTGTGCCTTTTAAAAGAAAACGCTTAGGGAGGGTGATACACAACCCAGAGGAATCAAGCCCAATACTCAGCATGATGGCTGGAAGGTGGCAGGTGCCCATGAATGCTGTGGAATCACACCTGGCTGTGGCATATCAGAGTCAAGGAGCAGGAGACTTGGGGTGCAGAGAGTGTCTGGGTTCCTCCAATCACACCAAGCACCTGTGTACGGGGCCCAGCCTGGTGGGACTGCTCCTGAACGGCCGTTCTCTTGAGGGTCCTCAGTTGTTTTCCATTTTGGGGTGTGCCACAGGGGTTCATAGGTGAGAGACAAGTTACAGTGGAATCCTCCTGGCCAGCCCTGTCTGGCGTTCTAGAGGTCATTGTCATTTCTTGGATAATGACAGCTAGTTCAGAGGCTAGGCTGGTTTTGCCTAGAAGCTTTAGGAAGGGAATGCTGTTGGCAGCCCCACAGATTCCCACAGGCTTGAAGACCTTGAGGCTGGTGCTCCTGGTGGGGTCGGAACAGAGCCCAGTCCTGGGAGCTGCAGCAGCTTCCAGGCTGTAGACATGGAAGACAGGGGCGACCGATATCTGATGCCTGCCTTGGCCAGGCCTTATTGACACATTTCATTTTCTTCATTTTTTTTTTAAAATAAATAGGGTCTTGTTCTGCTGTCCAGGCTGGAGTGCAATGGCATGATCGTGGCTACTACGGTCTTGATCTCCTTGGCGTGAACAATCCTCCGGCCTCAGCTTCCTGAGTAGCTGGGACTACAGGTGCGCATCACTGTGCGCAGTTAATTAAAAGAAAAAATTTTTTTTGAGTTTTTTTGTTTTGTTTTGTTTTTTTGAAATGGAGTTTTACTCTTGTTGCCCAGGCTGGAGGGCAATGGTTTGATCTCAGCTCACCGCAACCTCCACCTTCTGGATTCAAGTGATTCTTCTGCCTCAACCTACCGAGTAGCTGGGATTACAGGCATGCACCACCATGCCCAGCTAATTTTTGTATTTTTAGTGGAGACAGGGTTTCTCCATGTTGGTCAAGCTGGTCTCAAACTCCCGACCTCAGATGATCCGCCTGCCTCGGCCTCCCAAAGTGCTGGGATTACAGGTGTGAGCCACCGTTCCAGGCCATAATTTTCCTCATTCTTATCACAATCCTGTGAGAGGAAGCTTTTAGTGTTGCCCTTTCAAGTCTTAAGAGTTTGAGTAGCTTACTGGAGGCTACCTGGCTGGTCTGACATTGGAATTCATCCCATGTGACTCCAAAACAAATGCTCTTACCTCCATCCTTTGTCCCCACTGTGGCTGTGTCAAGGGAAAGAAACGGGGTGGTAGATGTGGGTAAGAGGAGGAATCAGGATGAAACTGTGGAGAAATCAATGTGTGGGAGAAAGGCAAGCTTGAATGGTGCACCGCAGCACCCCCTTGGACCCAGCATGGGAGCAGGGGAGAAGCCGTAGCCCAGGGGAGAGTAAGGGTACTCACCATTCCCACAGGAATCGGGGAGGAACTGTTTATTCCAGGGTCTCTCAGTAGGTGAAACGGCCACTGTGCCACTCTGTACCTGATTACCCCTTTCCTAGGCTGTCTCGGAGGCTACTGGATCTTCTCCAAGCCAATTACATACTTCCCTTCTAAACACCTGTTTGTGCCTAAATTCAAACTAACACATTATAACGATATTGAAACAAGAATGTTTTTGATTACACTTTAAGCAATTTCAGGTAGAGTCTGGTGACTAAAGAGAAAAAGTCCTGTTACATAGTAACATTAACTGGAGGGAGAGGTAGCTCACGCCTGTAATGCCAGCACTTTGGGAGGCCAAGGTGGGAGGATCACTTCAGGTCAGGAGTTTGAGGCCTGGCCAACACGGCGAAACACCATCTCTACTTAAAACACAAAAATTAGCTGGGCGTGTTGGCGCACGACTCTAGTCCCAGCTACTTGGGAGGCTGAGGCAGAAGAATCTCTTGAACCCAGGAGGTGGAGGCTGTGGTGAGTCAAGATTGCGCCACTGCACTATAGCAGAAAAGAAAAGAAAAAGAAAAAGTAACTTTTTTTTTTTTTTACACAGAGTCTCGCTCTTGTCGCCCAGGCTGGAATGCAATAGTGCGATCTCAGCTCACTGCAACCTTCCACCTTCTGGGTTCAAGCAATTCTCCTGCCTCAGCCTCCCAAGTAGCTGGGATTACAGGTGTCCGCCACCATGCCCAGCTAATTTTTTTGCATTTTTAGTAGAGACAGGATTTCACCATGTTGGCCAGGCTGGTCTCAAACTCCTGACTTCAGGTGATCTGCCTGCCTTGGCCTCTCAAAGGGCTGGGATTACAGGCATGAGCCACTGTGCCTGGTCAGAAAAAGTACCACATATTGAGGAGGACAGGTACCCAAAGTGGATTGTCCTGGAGACCTCTCCCAAGACACAAGACCAAGGCAGAGAGTCACTGCTGTGTGCATTCCAGAGGATGAGAGTTTGGGGCTGGCTCGGTTGGGGTGGGAGGGAAGGAGGATTGTAGAAGGTGAGACTCGTGCAAAGTGTGGGGTGTGGGCAGATGTCAGGTGTTAGACCTGGCCTGGGAATCAGGAGTTCTGGGTTCTGCTATGAATGATCTATGATTTTAGGCCAAGGCCTTCTCATTCCTGGCCTTTGGGAAGGAGTTGGACTGGGATAAACTAGCTCTGAGTTCCTCTCAGCTCTGTTAAT
This sequence comes from Cacajao melanocephalus, assembly GCA_963573385.1. Classification (NCBI taxonomy): domain Eukaryota; kingdom Metazoa; phylum Chordata; class Mammalia; order Primates; family Pitheciidae; genus Cacajao; species Cacajao melanocephalus. Next base: position 35,711 of record CAUYLG010053703.1, on the reverse strand, counting down.
CCATGAGTTTCTGGTTCTATTGCAGAAGGGTTGAGAGATATCTGTTCAAGTTCCTAATCAAATTTAGGGGTTCTGTAAGGCTTGGGCTGGGGTCTTCAGGAAGAAGGAAGAGGGATGAGTGCTTGTAGTGGGAACTTCACTGTCTTAGCTCGGGGTTCAGGGAGGGTAAGTGGGGTCATGTGCTCTGAGGGACTGTCATTCCCCCTGGGGGCCACTGGGACAGGCCCTTCTCAGCCAGCAGGGATGGGTGTCTTTGCAGAAAGGACTCTCTGGGGATGGGGCTTTTTGGAAAGAGGAACTTTGTGACTTGAAATGAACCAGAAAAGGTGTGAGTGTGGGTTGGGGGGCGGTGCGGGAGGCAGTCAGGGGAAGCAAAGAGGGAGTGAGAGAGAGAAGAGGGAGGGTTAGAGAGAGAAAAAAGAGATGAGAGCACGTTCTCACCTCCATTGCTTGCCACACAGCTGGATTCTTGCTGGATACAGGCTTTGCCCATGGGACAGATGCTGACACCAAAGGCTGGCAGATTCCTCTCTTTGTGTCCTGTAAGAAAAAGCTTCAGGAAACCAGAGAGAGTTGCAAACCCTAGACCCCTGTCTCTTATCAGCTCTCAGCCTCAGGAACCTCCTCAGCCTAAAACAATCAGGTGTTGGCCTGATCCATCCAGGTGAGGAATTGGATGGAGGCCAACTTTTGGTTTCTTCTTTGCTGTTCTATGTAGTCAAAACTCTGAAATCCAGGGAACAGCAGTCAATGACTCTTTGGGATCCAGAACTGGAACTCTTTGGTGGCATTTGCACCCTCTTTCACCAGATGGCTTAGGCACGGCTTCCCAACCTTTGCCATGCTGTAGTTCTTGTAGAAAATGAAACTCTTTTTACAGCCACTGCAGTACAGAACCGAGGCTGCCCTGGCCCCATCGCATCATGCTGAGACCAATATTGGCCCAACCAGAACCCAGGAGGGCTGCACATTGGCTAGGAAGCTCTGACTGATGGCATGGGCTTCCCTGCCAGGGCTCATGGTGGATAGGCGAAGGAAGAGGGGCGTGATCTCTCTCAGACACTGAGAATTATTTGGCCTAGGATCAACCAGAAAGTTGCTGCAGACAAGTGATGGTATCTAAGCTCCCTAAGGGCCGGGACTGAGTCTCACACACCTTTGCCTCCCCAGTGCCTAGAACTGTGCCCGGCCCCAATCAGTACTCAGTAAGGGCTTGTGGACCCAATGCAAATATCCCAGTTGATGATTCTAAAGCATGGTTGATTGGAGTAGAAGTCTGACCCACTTCGCCCTTCCCACCTTTGGCTTCTCTCTCCATGTCCCCCAACTCTCCTAACCCTCACAGCACCGGATGGGGGGCCTGTTGACCACCAGAATTCCATTTTGGAGTGGGTGTGGGGTTTTCAGGACTGGGCCTTAGTGCTCTCGTTTCAGTGAGGGCAACATCTACGCAGAACTCCCGTGCATTCTTGGTGGAAGGAAACCACTTGAGGCTTGGATTCTGCTGTCAGGGAGCAGCAGTTTAATGAGAAGTGTGGAATGAGGCTCAGTGGAAATGTCACGTATGAGACATGATACATGTCCAGAGGAGGTATAAGCAGGAAGTTCTGATTGGTAAGGGCCACTGCATGCTTGGAGGAGAGAGATGTTCAGGGCCAGGGGAAGGCCCTATAGAAGACAGGGTGCCTGACCAAGACCTCAAAGAAGGGCTGAGAAGAAGAGAGGAGGGAAAGGGTGGGAGGTGTTCCATGCAAGGCGCTGTGATCTTTCCCCCTCCTCTTTATGTTAACTTTGTTGTTTTCATCTCTGAAACTAGAGCCTGTTAGCATTGCCTGCCCAGGACTGGGGTCCCTGGCCTAGGACTGCCCATGGTTTGTTGTCTGAATGAGGAAGCCTGGAGGGAGAGGTGGAATTTAGGAGGAAGCCATGGACATACACCCGATCCCACGTAGACATTTGAGCATCTATCAGAAGGCAAGCTCCAGGAAGGCAAGGGCTTGGGTCTGTGACCTTCACTTCCCCACCATCTAGCCCCTGGCTTTGTGAGGAGCTCAACAATACTTGTTGAAGACAGAATGTGCCAAATGCTCTTCCAGGCCCCAAGAGTATTGGCAGGAACAGGAAGGGCACTAACTCCAGGTATGAATCCAGAAGGAAGAAGGAGCTTGCAGGAGTCCAAGGAAGGGGCATCAGGGGGCAACATGGATCCAAGGCAAGGGGCAGGGGGCAGATTAATCAGCCCTAAACTCCAGGAATAAACAGCTCCGTTAATTGAGTGGTAATAATCCTCGGTATTTTTCATCTTCAAAGCCAGGAACAAACTGTAATTAATACTCTTGCCACCCGGGGGCAGGGTGTGGAGGATGGTGTGGAGAATCTTATGCTACTGGTACTCAGTTGGGGAAACTGAGGTACTGGGAGAAAAATTGTCCTTAGGAGAGCAGATGTGAAACCTAGAATCTTCAGGGGTGCCTTGAACCCACTGGAGAGTGGCCCCTCCAAAATCCAGGCACCTGGGAAGCCCAGCGCTGAGTAGGGAGGAAGAGGAAGAGCCCCTTGCAGGCCTGATCAAAACGTTGCAGTGGAGAAGTCGGGTCTGCTGGAGGCTTGGCTGGTGTGGGCGGGGTTTCCCGGGGGGTGTCGGGGTGTTGGGGTGCCTGGGCTGCAGACCCCGCGACTCTGCGAACACGCCGCCAAGCTCTCGGCGCTCCGGGGGCCGCGCAGGAGTGGCGCGCGGAGGGGAGGGCACCCGGGCGTCCTTCCAGCCTAGCGCAGGCCAGCGCGCTGCACACTCACTGTGACTCACCGGCGGCTCCGAGATGCCTCCCGGTTTCCTCATCGCAGTCTGGCTGCCCTGAGCCTCGAGGGCGTTTTTCATTAGGGTGATTACCTTGCCGTCATTAAAAGCCGGTAAATAGCACCCAGGGACGAGGCCGCGCGGCCGCGTCTGAACTGCAGCCCGGGTTCACAAGTCCCCCCCCACCCCGCCCCCTGGCCCTGGGCGGCGCCGCTCGGCCTCTCAGGCGACTGGTTCGAATCTCCGGTGTCCGGGTGCCAAGGGCAGGCACCACCCCCCACGCCCCCCCCACCGCACCCAGCCCCGCGCGGTGCCAGGTAGGGGCTGGGGCCTTCACAGAGTCAAACCCCATCCGTCAGTCTAAGCACGCTCTAAAAATCCTTCCTGGTGTACCTCTTCCAGGTGTCACCCCAAATACCTCTCCTAGGTTGTCCGAAATCCTCCCTGCTTACCTTTCTGTATCCTTTGACAAATGTCCGTTCCGCCCTCCTCCCCCAGAGGTTTGTTCCACGAGGGCCAGAGCGTCTGATTTTGTATTGTATTTCCATCGTACCCCCCAACTCTCACCTCTGAAGCCCACTGCACCCTGATATGGCACCAGAGGCTGGGGTAGAGCCACCGAAGCAGTTTTGAATTTACAAGTTCCCATGAGGCAAGAGAACTGTCTGATGACCTCTCTACCTCCCATTTTTTTCCTCAACATTTGAGAATCGTTTATTGTGCACCTACCGTGTGGTCAGCCATTGGGGATAGGGCACTGATGAAAGCCAAGTCCAGGTCCTTCCAGTGGGGAAAGTCCAGGTCTAATGAGTATTCAGGGTGGAAACAGACAAATAAATATACATATGAGAGATGCTGATAAGGGGTGTGAAGATAAATAGATAGGGATAAGGGCACCGAAGGTGATGGGAGTGCACAATGAGATCCTGTAATTCTTCGGGAATCCTTGCAGTTTGGAGCTAGCATTGGTAGTCATTAAAGGACCGAGTATGAATATATGAGTCTGTGTTTTGGTCCAGCTACAGCCTCATTTACTGAGTGCTCTTTGAGAAATTCTGTGTAAAGAGAATTTTTGTTAAAAAAAAAAAAATCAACATTCACAGGGGAAAGTCTAGTCTCTGAAGACAAAGTCACCTCCCACTTGTCCCCTTCCCCCTCTAATCAGCCCCTCTTTCCCCGGGTGGGCTTTCCCACCCTGCCACCAGGTGGCCCGAGATGAAGCTCTGACAGTGCGTGAGGATAGAGCTGTTTTCAGAGGCCACCTCTGGGGAGAGATGGCAGGGGAAGAAGGGTGACGGCCATCACTTCGAGTGCCCCAGACCCCAAATCTCAGAGGCGCACTCCCCTCTCACACAAACACTCTTTCCAAGAGGCAGGAAAGCTGCTTCTAGACCCCAAATGAAATAAAAAGTCGCCACAATGGAAACTCGAACTAATCTTCCCCTCTTGCCCCACTTCCCTCCCGCGGTCACATTTCTGGCGGCCACCACAGGGTATTTTGGGTTCGAAAACAAAGCGTCAGATCTATTTGAGCAACTTTTGTTCCATTGGAGTAGAAGCTCAGGGGCCTGTGGCCACCCTGGGCTCAGCCACTTCCCCAGGGAACTGACGCGTTTCCCCTTCTCTGCCAAGGTCCAATTTAGCAACTCAGACTGGCCACTTTTAGCTTCTCCTTTCCCTGGCCTGGCAGCAGGCGAGGGGCCAGAGGTAGGGCTGCTGGGAGAAGGGCATGTGTCTGGGTGCCTTCCTCATGGACTTCAGGGAAGGCCTACTTCCCCTCTTCTGCCAGAACCTCCCCGTTACCCCACAAACTCCTCCCAGTTCCCCCTCCTCCATGAAACCTCCACTGCCACTGTCAAAAATCCACCTGCTGCATCAGAAGATGCAAAGTGAGAGTTGTGGTTAGGCCTTGTCTGATCCTCAGTCTGATCCACACGGAGGGGTGTCTCTGTAACAGTGGTGGGCTGGTGTGTGTACAGGCTGTGAACAAAGTGGGTGTGTATATACGGAGATTACATGTGCATGCAAATTCCATGTCTACGTTTGTGGAAGCCGAACAACGTACGTGTACATAGGCCGCATGGATGTCTAGAAGGAGCTTGGCAGAGCCGATATCGTGGAGTGTCTAGCGGGTGCATACACCATGTGATTTTGTGTGGGTTGCTGTATTTACAGTAAGCGTGTACAAGTTTCATACAGTAGAGGTGTGTGTCAATGTGTGCACACACACTGTCTGTGTGGGCTTGCCTCTCAGGGGGTGGGGAAGGAAGACAGGCGGGCTCTGGACCATGGTGACTACGGCCCATGTGGGCAAATGCTGGGCTATAGGTGCCCTCGGTAGATCAAGGCTTGAGGGCAGGTTAGTGAACTGCAGGTGTGAGCCTGGGGCCAGCAACTGTTTTGTCCTTTATTTTAGGCCTCTCTCCTCAAGTCCCCTTCCCCCACCATAGGCTGCTACATCCCCTCCAGGCTTGGAATGCTCCCTCCTCTCGTTAGCCAGCCTTCCCATCCCTCTCTTCTGCACTTACCTCCTGCACAGGCCTCACCATCAACACAACTCTTGGCCACCTCTGGGTCTGTCCATCTTCTCTCCCACACTGGAAGAGCTTCCAGAAGGCAGAGACCTAGGTTCCGTTCCTTTCCTTTTTCTTTCTTTCCTTCTTTTTCTTTTTCTCTTTATTTCTTTCCTCTTTCTTCCTCTCTTTCTTTCTTTTCTTCTCTCTCTCTCTCTCTTTTAGATGGAGTCTCGCACTATCACCCAGGATGGAGTGCAGTGGCATGATCTTGGCTTACTGCAAACTCCACCTCCCGGGTTCACATGATTCTCCTGCCTTAGCCTCCCGAGTAGCTGGGATTACAGGTGCCTGCCACCACGCCCCACTAAGTTTTGTATTTTTAGTAGAGATGGGATTTTGTCATGTTGGTCAGGCTGGTCTTGAACTCCTGACCTCAGTGATCAACCCGCCTCAGCCTCCCAAAGTGCTGGGATTGTAGGTGTGAGTCACTGCACTTGACCAATAATGCAGAGACCTAAATTTTTTTTTGTAGTGCATTCAATTATTGGCTCACAGCTGAGCCTCCCTTAATCCTGCAGAAAGGCTGACTGTGTGCTGGCTTCACAGCCACAGCATGTGTACAAAGTATTGGTTTCTTTACAGTGATTTGAAGGTGCATGTCTAGCTGTTCTAGCATGCTGGTGCTTGTAGGGCATCCTGGGGGTTGGGGAAGGGTGTTTGAACTCCCAGGGTGCTTCCCAGGCCCACCCCTATGGCCCAGTCCCTAAGGGAAACACACTCAGCTGCTCTCCTGCTTCCATCATGAGTCTGGAAAGCAAGGTTAGGACTCAATGGCCTTGCTGCTCCTCCTTCCTGACACGGTCAGCCTCCTCCCTTTTACCCACTCCTCTCTGCCCAGCTGACTTAACGCCAATGGCGTGGAGCCCAGCTCATGAGGAATACAGGGTGTGCTCCTGCATCCTGCTCTATGTGCAGACCCATGCCTATGCGCTCCTCCATCCTCCCTCCAGGAGGTGCTGAGGGCCCCTGAGAGGTTTCCTCTGGCCTGGGTTTGGGGGAGACTGGCCTGTCTGCCGCTTCTCGGGACTCCCAGGGTCTTCAGCTTCCATATCTGTAAACTTCTTTTAACCTGGGCTTTGCGCTAGGGAGGGCTTTCTGGCTCCTGCAGCCAAATGCACTTGGCTCTCTTTCATTCTGGATTCTGGAAATGCTCATTTCAGTTTTTTCTAGTGGCTTCCACTTACTCCCCGCCCCATCGAGTGGTCATAGCTTTCTCTGCCACTCCCCCAAATGACTATTTAAAATCGCAGAACATTCTGCTACAGGGGGGCCTCAGAGAATACCTGTCCCAAATTATGTTATCAATGAGGAAACTGAGGCCCAGAGAGGGTGGCTGACTTACCCGGGCTCACACGGCAGTGAATGGTGAAGCTGATACTGGAATCAGATCTTGACTCCTGGTCAGTGATTCTTTTCAGGCTAGACAGCTATGTTTTTCTTTTCTATTTCCTTCTGTTCCCTACTCTTTCTCGACCCCTTTACTATTAAAACATTTTATTTCTTTTTTTCTTTAAAATGTTCTGTGTTAAGCAGGACGCCTTGTGCTTGGAGGCTCTGAGGTGGCACTTGGTGCTGAGCCAACTGTCCCAGCATGGGTTGCCTTGGTCCTTTTAAAAGTCCTTTGCTGTCCTTCATCCCCTGATACCTAGGGACCCCATTCTCCCTTCTCCCTAAACCATCATTTTTTAGCTCTCATTTCTCCTTCCAAATACCAGGGAGGCAGCAGACAGAAACCCTCAAAAAATGGGTTCCTTTCACAAACCATACTTTTCTGGTCTTTAAAATAGTGAGAGCCTCAAAAGGAAAATATGGGCATTTGTGTGTGCGTGCATGTGTGTGCGCGCGTGTGTGTGTGTGTGTGTGAGTGTGTGTGTGTGTGTATCTCATGTGTCTCCCAGAAGCTCCTGGGGGTAAGTGGAAAAATTAATTAGCACTAGGATGAAACGTGTTCTGGCATAATTGCAGGTAATATCAGGACAGCCAGGAGGGTGAGGCAAGAGGCTTCTAGATGTCCTGGGGACAGGATAGCCCCCAGTCCCACTCCTGCAAAGCAGATCAGACACCTGGAGAGAGGGGGGAGGGAGCATTCTGAGTGAAGGGTCTTTGTCTTTACAGGGAAATGCTTGTTAGTTGCTAAGGAACTGGGTTGTCTTTCCTGATCCAAGCCTTCCAATGTTTTGCTTAGCTTGGGAGGGGATGCTGGGCTGAGGCTTGAGGCTCCCTTGGCAGTTTGTCCGTTCCCTGGGGCTGCTGAGCCTCTGATGGGTCTCTGGGGAAGGACTCTCTTCTGGGAGAGATGCTTCCTTCCCAATACCCTAAGCCTCACTGCTTGCTCCAGCCAAGCTGAGAACAGGTGAGGTGGAGGCAGGGAAAGAGAGGAACATGCACATTTACCGCACAGCCTGCACGCCAGGCATTGTGCTCAGATGCCTTCCCTGCTATCTCATTTAACCATTGCAACACATCTTTGGAGGAAAGCACTTATTTCCATTTATTTTTCTTTATACTGTTTTTTTTTCTTTTCTCTTTTTTTTTTTTTTTTTTTGCAGTTGAAACACAGGTCCAGAGCAGTTGCCAAGGTCATGGAGCTATCAATGGTAAAAATTCCATGTGAATTTAGATCTGCTCAGTAAGAAAACTTGTGTTTTTAAATGGCATAACTGAATGCATGTACTACGCTTTCTTATTATACCATGGCTGCTGAACTCTGACACCTCTGACACCTCTGGCACCCATTGCTGTCATCATGATCATCACCATCATCCTCACCATCACCACCACCATGATCATCATTACCATCACCATGATCATCATCACCATTACTATCACCTTATCATCACCATCACCATCATCATCACCATCACTATCACCTTATCATCACCATCACCATCATCATCATCACCATGATCACCATCACCATGATCATCATCATCACCATCACCATCATCAGCATCATCACCAATCACCATCATCATCACCATCATCATCAACCTGGAGCCTTCCTCAGTGGCTTTTCCTTCTTTTCTGCCTTTCTTTCTCACCTAAGAGCAGTTATCACACAGGAATGATGGGGAGGGAGAGGGGTAATTAAATGCACTAAGGATGGTAAACTGTTGGGGTAGTGGCCTTGGGCAGGTGGGGAGGGATGGTAATGGCCCTGGGCTGGGCCAGCTGTTGCCTTGAGTATCCAGGAACCCTGGCCATCCCCACAAATCACACATGGTCCAGGATGGCTTAACTTGGAGTAAAGAAAGACAATTGGAGAAGAGTCCTCTTAATTCCTTCTGGAACTTCTGGCCCTCTCTCTTTGGCCCACTCCAGATCCTGATCTAGCTTTTATCTTACATAGCCCAGAGAGTAAAACTAGAGTAGTTTACCTCTAAATACTACACTTGAGGAGGCTTTAGTTAACACCAGATTCCACCATGACTAGTTATGGAACAGGGACCACTGTTCCATAACTCAACTGATGGGACTGTCAGTTTCCTCATCTCTAAAGTAAGAATAACACCCACTTTATTAAGGTGTTGTGACAATCAAATGAGAGAACATGTATGAAGGTCCCCAGAAGGACTTGAAGTAGCATGGGGATGCATTCAGTGAGATACCGCACATTAGACATTTTGTGCAGTATCTGGTATGCAGGAAGTGTTCAATAAATGCATCTGATTACAATGATGATAATAATGTCAATTCTCTTTACCCTTGTAAAGGGGTCGCTAATGCTCCCTTATATTTTTCTTAGCTGCTTCATTAGAAATCTCAAAGCAATTTAGATGTCCATCTTTTTCCTTCCTGAAGAAAGTGGCACAAAGAAAAGGGATGAGAGACCCAAAGGGTTCTGCAGGCAGAAAGCACCGTCAAAGCCTGGGTTTTCCCCAAGGTCCCCATGGCCTCCAGGCTTCCCCTCTCCACAACTGGGACCACCTTCTCCGTGGTTTCCAGGGATCGCCTGGTCAGGGCTGGCTTCAACCTAGAGCCTGGGCCAGCTTTATTCTTTTTTCACATTTTGGAGCCAGGAGGGTGGGGGTCTCTCCAGCAGCTGAACTCAAAGCCCAAAACGTCAAGTCAAAAGGAAGGAGGGGGTTGGGGGAGGAAAGCAAGCAAGCCGATAATTTCCTCGAAGGATAAACATCCGATTTTTTTCCTCACCCAAAATAAACAGGCTAGCCACAATGAATTAAAAGCAGAAGAGGGGAGGATGTGTCTCCATTTGGGGCTGCTCTAGGAAGCTGACCTTCTATTTATCCTGGCCCTGGGCACCAACCGGAGCTGCCAATTACATTCTGAGCCTGTTGGGGTGGGGGCTGTTGGGGGAAGGTCCCAGGGAGCAGGGCACCCAGAAAGTACCTTGTGGGGCTGCCTTCCATGGCACTGCAGATGGAGACTTCCCTTTGCTTCTTATTTTAGGTCTGTTTGCAGGCTTGCCTGATGGGGTAGAAGGAATTGGGGAGGCTCCACAATTTCTACTGTCCAGGCTTCCTTTTGCCTTGGGCTGGCATTAAATGCCCTCTGCAGCACCAGAATTTGGTGCCCATTTCCTGGGCAGGGAGCTCAATCTATCAACGAAGGGGGCATCATTCAATTCTCTCCTCATTTCCAAACTCAACCTCCAGCCCATGGTATTCTTCAGATCTCGACCACTAAAATTGTTCCACTAGTCAAAAGCGTGCTCAGCTGGGCCGACGGGTCATCTAGGGCCCTCTGCCCTCCAGCTAACGAGGGGCAGGACTCTGAGATGGCAATAACCCTGTACCCAGATGCAGCCTGCTCTTTTCATCTGGGGTCCTCCAGGCACTCTGCACACATGAATTACCAACATCGCTACATGCTAGCCAAGGAGTGCCCCCAGTTATTAACTCTTGGAGGGAAACCAAACTAAAGGGGGCGCTGGGGGTGCTGAGAGAACTGGAGTGGTGGTAGGGAGGCGAGGGCCCCCAGAACTTTACGCTGGGAATGAGACTGTAGCACAGAGGGGTCTCCCAGGGGTCCTTGGGTGGGGAAGTCAAGAGGCCTGCAGAGAAAGTCCAGAGAAGTTATATGCTGAAAGTTCGTTCTTTGCAGATACCAAGGAGTTAATTCACAGCTTTTAAAAAGCATACATCTGATTATGCCATCTGTCCCTCCAATCTATTTTTATTTATTTTATTAATTTTTTAGAGATGAGGTCTTGCTCTGTTGCCCAGGCTGGAGTGCAGAGATAACTGCAGTCTCAAACTCTTGGGCCCAGGTGATTCTCTTATGCCAGCCTCCTGAGTAGCTGGGACTATAAGCATCACCATCATACCTGGCTAATTTTTTATTCTTGTTTTTGTAGAGACAGAGTCTCCCTATGCTGCCCAGGCTGGTCTTGAACCCTTGGCTTCAAGTGATCCTCTGGCCTTCAAGTGATCCTCTGGCCTTGGCCTCCATAAGCACCGGGATTATAGGCACGAGCCACCACACCTGATCCAATCTACTTATCATTTAATGATTTCCCATTGCTTTTAGAATACAATTCAGAGCTTTAACGCAGCAACAAGGCCTGGCATGGCCTGGCTTTTGCCCACGTGTCATGCTGTTCTCGCCCTTGCATACTTTTCAGCGGGCCTTTCATTTCCTGGAAGGTACCATGCATGCTCGTGCCAGCCACAGGGGCTCGGAGGAGTTTTGGAGTGTTCTCTATTCCTGTCTCCACTCACCTGGTAACCCCTAGCCCACTTTTCAGCCTGAAGTTAAACATCAGGGCTCTGCCTGAGTCTTCAACCCTTCCTCTCCATCAGAAATCAGGCCCCCTTTGCACCCTCATTGTACTTACTACAATTCACCATGTGTTGGGGATATTTGCTTCCCCTGCTGGACTGGAAGCTCCATGAGGTGAGCACCACGCTGTATCTGCCCTGTCTACCCATGCATGTGGATGAGGCATGCATCCCCAGTGCCTGGAAGAAGGCCAGATGCATCCCACATGCAACAATATTCCATGAATGAACATTGTCGAATGTCAGAGCTGGAAAGGCCATAGTGATAAACCAACCACCCTCTCCCACTTCTTCCTACCTCCGTGTCACAGCCAAGGGAGCAGAACTTTGGAGAGGGTAAGAGGTTTCCCTGAGGTCCCACAGCGACTCAGTGACAGTTTGGGCATAGGGATCACTATGTCCTGTCTATCTATTCCCCCCACTTCCCACCCAACCACTTGCGTTTACAGAAAAACCTCAGTCCCCAGTGCTGGATATTGGCCGTTTCTTCCTCTTGTTGGTTTCAAAGGAACACAAGTTAGGAAGCAAAGCACCAAGCCCTGGGTGATTTTTTTTTTTAATTTGGAAGAGAAGGGGTTCCATACCCAGAGGGGGTTCCATTACCCACACTGTCAGTGGTGGGCAGCGTGGACACACACCTGGACAGCGAAGCCTGCCGTTCAGAAGGCAGCTATCTTCGCTTGCGTTTGTACTTGGGCTCGCTGGCCCCTCCTCTGGGAGCCTGGAGGGTTGGCGAGTCCTGGTAGTTCTGGGTCATGAACTGGGTGCTTGCTTCAGGTTCGCCCAGGTGGAAGCGGTTCAGAAATCTGTCCATTTTCCAAGAGCCTGGAAGGACAAACAGACCATAGGGAGGCAGTGAGAGAGAGAGCCATGGACTTGAAGGCTGGCAGGGGCCTGAGAGGGAGGCCGGCTTAGGATAGCAGAGGCAGCAGGTGACATGATGGCTGTGTGGCATAGTGGCTGGGGGAGCTTCTGGCTCCTGCCACAGAGGCAGCCCCTGGATGTCAGCAGAGCCTCTGAACAGCAGCAAAGCTGCCTGCTCCCCAGAGGGCAGTGGGGACTGAGCCCAGACCGAGTCAAGGATGCCTGAGTTCCCTTCCCCAGCACCTCTGTTTAGCGAAACTCTGCGTTCTTACTCCCGGGCAGAAAGGAAGCCCAATCACGCGGGCTGCCCACTTCCTCCACTCACACCCGCTTCCTGCATGCTCTCCTGACCCCAGGACAGAGGCTTCACTGCTGCCTTCCTTCACACCTGCTCACCCCTGCTGCTGGGGCTCACGTTGGCAGAAGTGTCTGTGCTGTTCTTTCAATGTTCTCCCTCAAACCCCAACCACCTCCACCTCTCTGTCCCAGGACATGGCGTGCACCAGGGTGCCTTCCCCGTGGCAAAGGCAGAGGAGCAGCCCCTGGACCCTGGTGGGGGAACTGGGCCTGCAGAAACCCAGACAGTGCCCAGGTAGGAGGGGCTCCTTTTCAGGGGGAGAAAGCACAACTGTGTACAGGAGGGCGCGAGGTGCATCTCCCCAGGGCAAGTGTGAACAGGCCTCGTGGCAGGTGCGAAGGGCACAGCCCAGGGTGTGCAGTGAGGCTGAGGGAAGTGGTCAGAGGCACATTCCCATGTTCTTGTTTCCCAAACCCTGGGTGTCAGGCACCCTGGGCAGATGCTTGCCAGAAAAAGGCAGGACGTAGTTCAGTTTGAATCTCAGATAAACAGCAAATCATTTGTTGCTGTGAGCATGTCCCACATTCTGCATGGAGCACACTTGAATGGATTTTTTCTTTTCATTGTTTATCTGGAATTCAAATTGTACTGAATTTTATTCAAATCCTACTTTTTTGTTTTTTTTTTGTTTTGTTTTGCTTTTTTTGCTAAATCCAGCAACCTCCCTGGGCGGAGAGGGTGCTTGCAGAAGACCCTGTCCAGAGCAGAGCGAGGCAGTGTTGATATCAAGTGGATTAATGGAGACCAGTCACCTCTGATACCCTGACAGAAGAGGGCAGGGGGCTGGCAGGCTGGAATTCCTCTCAGAGCCTCACCTGAGACTCATGGGCCACCAACCCTCCCACCTACCTGTCTCATCGGCTAGCACCCACCACCCTTTTCATAGCAATGGAGATAGCAAGCCCATTGAAACCTCCTTCACTCCCAAAGGCTGCTGGCATTTCAAATATGTTCTTAAGGAGAGGATAATTTTTAATCCAAAACCCAAAATAACAATAACAATAATGCAAATAATAATAATAGCAGCAACACCTGCATTTCCGTGCTTCTTATGTGTTGATACTACTCTGAGAGCTTGACTCGTAAATCCCTTAATCCTCACACCAATCCTAAAAAGGAAAGACTCTTCCCATCCCCAGTTCACAGATGGGATGACTGAGGTGCAACGTGGGGTACCGGCAAGGAAGCTTCATAGGGGTAGGGAGGGAGGAAAGGCCTTTGCAGGTTCTCTCAAACCCTATCTGACTCAGTGGCTGCATGCTCAGATGGGGCTCAGAGCGGCTGGAAAACGAGGGGCTCCAGGAGTTCTTTTGCAGGAAGGGTGGCCAAGATGCTGAGAAAGCCTCTCCCGCTGAAAGTGTATTGACAGCAGCCGGGTTCTCCTAGGAGGCTCGTTGTCACCTGAGTGTCTCTTCAGAGGGTCTGTGCCTGAGCCTCTGCACCCCAGGAGCCCAGCTGGCTGGGAGGAAAGGGATTTCAGTATTATGATCCTGGAAAAGTGTGCACACACATGTGTATGCGTGGGTACATGTGTGCATATGTATGTATGCTGGTGTATGTGTATGTGTGTGCATGCATGCCAGGGTAAGAAGGGCTAATGGGTGAATTGGTGTGTGGCAGGAACCATGACCAGGGGCCTTCCCTACCTGGTCAGAAAGGAACCTGCATGGCAGGAAGGAAACTGAAACCCTCACGAGGCCAGGGCAAGCTGCGGGGAAGAAATCCCCTGCGTCCTGAGCAAGAGCTGGCTCCCCTCGCTAGTTCGGAAGCCTCTGAACCTGCGGTGCCCTGGGGGCCTCGTGGCTTCTTTCCAGCCCCAAGTCGACAGCCCTATGATTCTCGGGTGCCCCGGGCAGCTCCTGAAACCCAGCCTCTCGCTGCCTCCTATCCTGGCTCGGCTGAGACTCCTTACACCCCCTGTTTCCTGCCACAGAGGGCAAGTTCTAGAAGGCAGAGGGGGTGAGTCAGGCCCTTGGGGTGTGTGGGGAGAGCTGGGGAGCTAGGAAGCTGCGGCTTCCGTGGTCATGGCTCAGAGGAAAGCCCCTTCCTGAAAGGCACTGCTGTCCCTGAGAGGCAGAGAGTCCGAAGCCAGGCAGGAAGAGGGCAGTGCTACTGTCTCTGCTTGGGCTGTTTCACTGTGCCCTGGATGCACCCAGGCCGGGCTTTTCCTGGGATGAGGGCAGGGGCAGTGTGTGCACCACAGAGGCCTCTGTGGTGGGAGGCCTTGGCTGAAGGGAGAAAGGAGGAGGAAGCTGTCTGATGCCTGTCTCATAAGCCACCTGCCCTGTGGCTGGGACACAGAGGCCTGGGCGTCTCAGGACACGGCTGCTGCATAAGATGTACGGGTTGATCCCTGCACAGCCATAGGGGGTGCCATTCTCATCCTACATAGCCAGACCCAGTGGCCCTGCCTAGAGGCCATTCTCCCACTTGCTGGTCAGTCCTGATAGGAAAGATGTTAGTGATGAGAGATGTCAGATACCAGTGATGTTCCAGACGGGGGCCAAGGGGGGACCCGGATAACCTCATCTAAAGCCACCAGGATGTCTGGGCCACAACTGTGTGCCTGGCCTCCTACTAGACTCTAGCGGAGAATGATGTCCCCTGTCTTCAGGAGCTGAGGAAGGGGCTCCTCCTCAGAGTTTTAGTCCCAGGGACTGTGATGATGGCAGGAATGTTTGGGAACAGCCCTGGGGCAGGTCTTGACAGTCACTCTCCCTACCCCCAGCTTCCCCCATCTACGGGGCTGGCTTTCCGCTGTTTGGGAGTGCTTCGTCTCGTGCATCTGGATGGCTCCATTGGGCCTGTTAGGGCTAAGCAGGCATCTGAGGAACTAAGAGGTGCCCCGCCAAGTCCAGCCAGCCCCAGCCCCCTTGCAGGAATTGGTAGAACGGGTAGGTCTGCTACCCTGCTAGAAGTGCAAGCTCTTAGGTGAGGTCAGACCCCAGGTTCAGGGCCCCTTTAGCACTGGCAGCCATCCCCCTGGTCCTTTGCCAGGCACGGGGTCAGTGGAGCTGCTTTATTTCACCTCCTGCCCTCGGCGAGTTTCTAATATAATACAAGTAATACTGAATTAATCACAATTTGGTCCTTCGAAGGGTGGCTTTGGCCAGCAGTAGCACTTTGTAGTCTGGGTCCCTGGCAGACAAGGTCCCCAGCCCTAGTGATACCCCTGGATTCCCTTCAGCAGGCCCCTTCTTTTCTTTTTTTCCTTTGGAGACAGGGTCCTGTTATTTTGCCCAGGCTGGGGTACAATGGCACAATCGCTGCTCACTACAGCCTTGACCTCCCAGGCTCAGGCGATTGATCCTCTTGCCTCAGCCTCTCGAGTAGCTGGAATCACAGTTTTGTACTACTGCACCTGGCTAATTAAAAAAAATTATTTGTAGAGACAAGGTCTCCCTGTGTTGCCCAGGTTGGTCTTGAACTCCTGGCCAAGTGATCTTCCTGCCTGGGACTTCCAAAGTGCTGAGATTACAGGTGTGAGCCACCGCACCTGGCCAGGCCCACTCTTAAGACTTCTCAGCAGTAGAGGGTAACACTTCCTGGGTGGCCGTGCTGTAGCCAAGGGACTGACCTGTCACTGGGTCCTCGGTGGGTCCTGCTGTATTTCCCTGTTAGCCTGGGAAGTGGGGTAGGGAGGCTGAGAGAGGGAGGTGTCCCCCCATCCCAGCTCCACTCTCCCATGGGCCCCTATTCTGGTGGGCTGGAGAACAGGGAGTGGGCTGCTGAGCCCTCGAGGCTGGGGCCGTAGCAGTCTCTTGTCCCAGGGCAGTCTTGGCAAGGACAGGGGCCACTGGATCCAGCTTGGAACAGCCCTGTTCCTTCAGGTGGTGACCCATATCTACCCAAGGTGAGCACCCTCTTCCCCAGCCTCCCTGCCTCTCCCCTTATGCAAGAGCACCACTGCTTCTTGTTGGGGGACAGTAGCCCTGAAGAAAAAAACAAAAACCCAACTCCAGCCTAATAACCATCCCGCAGAGAGCCCGGCTCAGGTCTGTAATTTGTCTGGCTCATCGTGGGACTGGCCGCATTGATAGAAGCGCTGATACCTTTCTGCCGAGATTAATGATGTCCTGGCAGTGGTAGGCGGGAGGCCTGAGCCTTTTATTTTTTGTGCCATTAAATGCCATCCGGAGACTTCCACTTGGGACCTGAAAAGCCCTCGTTCCATCACATCCAATTACTCTAGGAGGAGATTTGCTGAGTGGCTGATCCTGCCAGCTCCAGAGGCTTTGGGGTAGTGGGGGGCACTTTGACTTTGGCAGGAGAGGACGGGGATGCCAGGGGAGTTCGGGGGTGCTGAGGGGTGACCCACATCTCCTCTGGAGAGAGGACCGAGGAGGGCTGAAGAGGGGAAGCTAGTTCTCATTATCTAGCCAGTGCATTCCCTAGGCCTTCTTCTCCCTTCTGCAGCTGTGGGGTGGGATGGGAAAGGGATCAGGAGGATGGGAGACTCCAAGCTGCCAGTTTAGTCCCCAGTGATAAATTCCAATATTCTGTAGTGGCGACCGTTGGCTGGAGTTTTGGGTAGAATCTGGGGGCTTATCTGTGGTTTCCCCACAATGTGTTCAGTGTTGCTCGGGGTGGCTGATGTCTGGCTGGACTGGGACTTGCTTCTTGAGGGGATCTGCCTGGGGCCCACGGAGATTTCAGGCGGTTCCCAGCCTGGGCGCCTGTCTGAGTGTTGCCGGGGATGGCCCCAGCTGGGCGGCTGCCAGGCCCCCAGTTCTACCCGCTCGGCCAGGTGGGTGGGGCCCTTCAGAGGAAGAGCGCCTCCTGCCACAAGCCCACACAGTGATCAGGGGCTGGACCCTGGGGGATGCTGGGGCTGGGCCAGGTGAACCACCATGGGAGGTCATGGGGGTGGGCTGTGTTTGTGTCTGTCTGTGTGTGCGCTGGTGGGAGGCAGTCTGAGGGCGGGGGCTGCTCTGCAGGCAGGGCCCCCTTTCCTCTCAGGCCTCTTCCCTCCATGCTTCCTGACACGACATGCTGCTGTGCTCTGCTACCAGGCTGGTGGATTTTCCCCCAGCCTCATCCCTCTGCGGCAATACCTCCGATCCTTGACACTGCGTGGGGCTCTGCTGCTCTTGGCCCCAGGACACCCTTCTTTCTCACCCACCGAGCCCTGCAGGCCTTCAGATGCCACAAACAAGACTTCAACCCCTGCATGGCAAGTCCCTGCCTGTCTCAACTTTCTGACCCCCGTGGGTGGGTGGCTCCACCACTGAGCTGCTGAATTTGGGTGGCTGTGGTGCTGGCCAAGCTTATGGCTGCCTGGCCCAGGATTCCTGTTTTGCAATGAGCAAGTGTCCCCTCTGAAGGCCCCGAGGCTGCCCAGGAGGTAGTGACCAGAGCTTCTCTTGCCCGTTAGTTCCCAGCACGCTGGCACCATCCTTGGCTCTCAGCCTTGGAGTGGCTTCTGGAGCAAGTGGTGGCATGTCCTCTGGTGGGGCAGAGAGGGGATTTCCCCTGCTCACTTGCAAGAGGAGTGTGAGACTGGCTTGTGACACCTCTGGGTGAGGTGACTGAGGTGTGGTGTAGCACAGACCACAGCTCCTCAGGAGGCTGAGGCTCGGCCACAGCCAGGGAGAGGGCGTGTGCATGGACCATTCTGGGCAGCTGCTGGCCAAGGAGGCCCGGAACAGCAAGATGCAACTGTGCCCTGTCTGTACCCCACTGGGGCCCAGAAGTCTAGTGGTCTGGGTCAGGAGAGCAGGGATGTAGGCAAGGTGGTGGCAGGTGCAAACAGCCCTTCCTGGGAAGTTAGGAGCAAGTGGAATAGCTGTTAACTGTGGGTGCCCTCGGTCAATCATGCCACTCACTCTTCCAGGCTTCACTTTCCTCATTTGCCCCGGGGTAGGGGGGATGGCCACTGTCCTGCCCACTCAACATCATTGGCAAGGGGAAGGCCAGGGAGGGGAAGGGCAGCTGGTGGAGAGGCTGGTGGATAGGGAGCTCTGCCTGTCCCAGGATGGGACAGCAAGGACACGGATCAGTGCAGAGACTATCACTTGTGGGTATGGTGCTCACAGAGGTGGCTGCCTTCTCAGGTGCTGAGGGGAGCTGACCTGTGTTTGTGAATGTTTGGGTGTGAGAAAGCGCAGATCCGTGTGTGTGAATGGCTTGTGGATGTGCATACATGGGTGTGTCCCACACACAGACACACTCATTGACGGGAAGCCCACAGTGGGCTGGGCACAGGGACAAGTGGGAGAAGGGAAGGAAGACTGAGGTGAGCTCTTCTCTCAAGGAATTGATAGTCTCATGGTGGAAGCGGGGCCACCACCCGCCGTGACTGGAAAGTGATTTAGGAACACAAAAGAGATCAAAGCAGATGTCTGGGGAGGCACAACAAATGCTGTGTGAGTGGAGAAGATGATAGAGACTAGAGAAGCCAACAGCAGGCAGGGGAGGCCTGGCTGAGTGGATCCGCCCTGTGGGGTTGTTCTGGAGGGCGTGATGGAGGGCCAGCGGCCAGACTGCTGCTTGGAAGGTGGACAAAGCATTGCAGGTCTGGGAAGGGGAGAGTGAGGTGCCCAGTGGGCAGTGGTGAGCAGGGAGACGTGAGCAAAGAAGTAGTTCAGGGGAGTTCTGGCAGTATCCCACAAGGAGGGGCAACTGTACAAGGTGCAAATGAAATCTGCTTGGAAGGGAAGGTGTCCCCCTCAGAGGGGAGTTCACTTGGAATCAGAGGGAGGAGGCCCAGCATATCACAGGCCTGAGATAATGCCGCCTGCAAATCTGGAAAGGCAAAGTGTGGCCTTTGGGACAAGCGTCGCACAGCTCTCCTGTGATGTCAGGCCAGCCAGCCCTTGTCAGAGGCACCAGTTAAGGCTGTTTAGATTTCAGGGGTCTCCCTGCTCCTCCCGCACTGGGGACCAGTTATGCTTGCGCTATGTGAATATCTCCCCTGACTCAGCGAGCGCCACCTATCCACAGAGCTACACCAGGGTGACTTCATACATGCATGACAGCAGGGACACCATCACATGGTGACTTCTCACAGCACCCGAAACAGCGCCTTGCACACACGAGGCGTCTGGCATTGGCTGAGCAAATGCAGAGGGCATTACTGAGTTATGCCAAGTGTGGTTCAGAAAGTGGCCAGAGAGGAAGGAGGTGTGCAAAGGTAGGAGGAGAGGGTGGCAGGGCAGCGTTTCATCAGCTAGAAGCGGGTAGCTCTTAGCCCCTCCAGGGCTCTTGCTGTGTCCCTGACCTCCTGGTATCTGATGGAAGACCTCTACTAGGAAATGTTGGGGCTGGACGGGAGAGTCGAGACTCATCAGCTGGTCCCTGCATTTATCGGGCAGAACAGGGAGGTGAGGAGAGCTCGAGAAGCTGGGAGTAAATCAATTTCAGGTCATTCAATTGCAGATCAGCTAGTCCAACCCCTTATCTTGATGAGGTCAACATTGAGGCCCAGGGATGGGAGGTCGCTCGGCCAAGGTCACACAGTCCGAGTTGGGACATCAAGATCTCCTTCTTTGCTGACCACATGTACATTGTCCTGGGGAATCCTGGGGAGGATTCTGAACAATGCTGTCCTTGCACCTCTCTACATAGTCATGGCCAGCTCTATTAGAATCATCTCAAGCCCCCTTCTCCACCCTAAGCCTGTCATTCACCCACAAGATCCAGGGAGGGAAGAGGCCTGAACAGGATGGGGCTCCGTGGCCCGTCTGCCATAGATGCCCCTCTACCTGTCTTCTATAGGGGACTTTCCCCCTCGAGTCTCTAGAAGCTGTTCCTGCCTGTTCACGCAGGGGACACAAGCAACTGGTTAAACCACACTGTCCCACCCCAACCCCTGACACCCCACTTCCTCCACGGACTCCCTCCCATGGAGAGAAATCTATATCAAGGCAAGTCCCAGGGCCTGTGTTCATTGGCAGGGCCCCAAGCTCTGGCCTCTGGAGCACCAGTCCAGCCCTGGGCTCCATGAGTCCCCAGGCACTGTCCAGATGTTTCAGAGAGCACCAGGCCCTCAGCATTTCAATGTTGTGCAAGGACCTGGGGTTTCTGCTTTTGCGATTGTCCCAGGTTCATCCACACCTCACTGCCTCGTGTCTCAACTCCTCTGGCGGCGTCCTGTCCTCTCATTCTCGTCAGTTCTGCCTGTCCCTCCAGGTTCATCATCGCCAAAGAGTTACGTCTGAGTGTTGCTTCTCCGGTGAATAATCTCTAATGGCTTCCCAGAGTCAATCCGAAAAAGCCACTCCTCTGCTGGACTTTTGAGAACCTTCTTTTTCCCCTCCCTTCCCTTCCATTTTCTCACTTAAAAAATGATCTGCATCTGTGATTTCTCCAAACCAGAGCTCCCTCTTCCTTCACTCAAGGATTCAGATCTCCTCCTTCTCTAGGGCCCAGCCCTGCTCCAACCTCCTCCCTGTGGCCTCAGGGCCGTAGAAATTTGTAGATCATCTGGAGCCAACCCCTCATTTTCTAGATGAGGAAACCGAGGCCCAGCGAGGTTCATTGATTGACCTCAAAGAAAAATCAGTAGCTAGAGAGAGGGGAGTCCAGACTACCTCACTCTGTAATAAAACACCTTTGTACCCTCTCTGGCCGGAGAGGGTAGAGTGTTCTGCAGGGAAGGAGATGATAGGAAGGGAAGAGCTCTGTCCTTGAGTCCAAAGATCTCCAATTGTCCTTACAGTTAGAATCACACAATTAAGTGTTTAATTACAACCTGCTCTGCGTTGTTGTTTAACTGTTTCCAAAGTAGACTGTAAGCCGCTTGAGGGCAGGGAAAATTCCTGGTGCCCTTGACTGTGTCTTCTCTGAAGTTCCCAGCACAGCGCTGGGCACATGGAAGGCGTCACATGACGGGATTGGGACCGTGGCTGGGGTTTTCTTCTGGGAGGGCCATTTTCAACTCTGTCCAGATGCAAGTCCAGTTCCTAAGTTCCGCATGGACGAACGGTGGGTCAAGGCATGGGGTGGAGAAGTACACAAGACTAAACAATGGGTTTCAGGCCCAGCGAGTGCCTTTCCGCTTCCTTGCCTGGTCATCAACATCTTGGGAGGGTGGGTCAGGCTTTTGCTGGTCCCTCAGGCCACTGTGTTTTCTGGAGGACAGGCTGCGGTCAAGCCTCAGGATCCCCGGTGTGCAGAACAGGGAAGCAGCTTTGTGTCTGCAGCTCTCTTCTACCCTTTCCGTCCCTCCCGATGCTCTGTCCTTCCCTCCATCCTGTCTTCAGAAAGCGCTTGCCCCTGCGAGAGGCTCCGGCCCTGGGCATAGGCATGGTGACCCCAGAGTCTCATGCTGAGGCTCAGAGGCATTGCCTCATTTTATGAGAACCCCATGGGTGGGGGAATGTCATAGGCTGAGGTCCTGACATCTTTGGTGAGACAAGTACCCTGGGTGCTAGAGACATTTTTTCTTGGCCTGTGAAAGATACATATTTTGTTTCCTTCTCTCTGCATCTAAACTTAAAAGTGTGTCTTTGGCAAAGCCATTTAAACAGATTTGCAGATTGGCAAGGCACTGAGGGCACCTGGGGAAGGTTCACCTGTGGAAAGTTTGCACCAACTCCCTTCCCAGGGTGACCTGGAGCCCTCTGTGATTGGTGGGCCCTGCTCAGCACATCTGACGGGCCCTGTCGCTCAACCGGTGCCTTTCTGAGCTCCACGTTCTGCTCCTCTGGGGCCTCGGGCATCGTGGTTGTAGCAATACCTGTGCCGGCTTCCCAGTGGGTGGATGTTTGGCCAAGGTCACTGGGTGAGAGGAAACGGGTGACGACACCCACCCTCCCACTCGCCTTCCCACCAGCCTGGGGGATGTGCTCCTTGCACTCTCAGATGGCATTTGTGCAGTCTCTGTTGTCCTCCTTTCCCTAACACGGGGGAGATGATATAGTGCACAGGGGTGGCTTTAGTTCCCGTTTGCTGGAAGAGAAGTCTAAGGCTCAGATGGCGGGTGGGGGAGTAGGGGGCATGGCTCACACAGGGTCAGGTGAGTCACTGCACGTGTTGCAGGGGCCAAGCAGCCACGGCTCTTGCTCCCTGGCCCTGGTGGTGGGAGGACTGAGGCCAAGTAGGCGGGGTACGCCATTAGGAGGCTACAGGAGTTGGTCTGCTCCAGAGGCCAGGGAGGGCTGCTCAGAGAAGCTAGTGGAGGGGGGATGGTGGGGGACATCTGCACCCCATCTCTAAGATGGCATAGCCGACCCAATAATTAGCAACCCGTGAGGATAGACCGGCAGGGTGGCATTCCAGGGCCCTCTTGCCCAGATCAGACTCAATTACAGAGTACAATGACTTGCCAAAGTTCTGGGGCAGCTGCCTGTACATGCCATGCAAAGTTTCGGGGTACTCTTCTCCCTGGCTCCAGTTACCACCTTTGAGACTCTGCCTTACGTACGAACCCACCGAGCTAGAGCCTCCACATTGGTCTACGGGACTTACTTCTCAAAGGAGACCACATCTGATGCCAACATCTTTGGGGCACTCATTCCAGTTGGCTCCCAAGAACCACCAGCCTTTGACCCCAGTCTGCAAGGCTCATGAACGGGGATCAAGGTCCCAATTTCCCCATAAATGCACGATGCATCGGTTCCACCCCAGAATTCACCCTGGTGGTGTCTGGAAGGATGAGAAGGTCTTACCTCGGGTTTTGTTTTCCTTGGGAAGGAGAGAGATGACTTTTCCTTCCTGAAGGTAGACGAAAAACTGGTACCGATGGAAGCCGCTGTGTGCTGGTGGGGAGGGAGCCTGGTAGGCTACAGGCAGAAGAAGGAGAGAGGTGGGCATCACATCCCACAATACCCAGCACAGAGCTCTCTGCCCTCTCATGGTCCTACTGACCTCCTTGGGGTCCCAGGTCAAGGCTCACCTGTGCAAACCATTAGGATTTGTATTTGATGGGATCTCACCTTCAGTGTCTTCATTTAAGAAGTACATGTATTGGTGAGGTTGACAGTGGGGAGAAGGTGGTCCGAGAGGAAACACCCTAAGCTGACTTGAAGGCCTTGGGTGCTGGCGTGGCTCCCAGGCCTTTATGGGCCAGTGGGTGCTGGCATTGTCCTGGTTTTGCTTTAGTCCATCCTGATGGACTTCCTGCCTCAAGAGAAGCCCATCTTCCTTTGTGAGTGTGTTTGGCAGAGGATTTTTATTTATTTTTTCGGCATTTCCTTATGAACTCAATCCCCAAAGAAGCCAATTTCTTGGCTGCGTCTGGAGGATCTGGAAATGGTTATGAGGGTGGGTGGGACTGGGTTCAAAGGTTTGATCATGGGAGCTGTAGGAGCTGGGCGCTTGCGGCACCGGGGAGAAGGCCCCTCTCCCACTCTTTCCGTCTCCCTGCAGGAGGCTGGGCTTTTGTTCTGGGGGAAATGTGAGGTGGGGACATCCTTCATTCTTCCCCTAAGTCTGTGCAAGGAGTCAAGGTCCTGCTGGCCTGGCCTGGGTCTTTCAAGGTGGGCCTCTTTCCCAGAGTGCTGCACCCCTTCCCACTCGCCTTCCCTCTCTCCAGCTTCCTTTCCAAGGAGGAGAGCCAGGCTGAAGCCAAGAACCCTCCTGGGTGGGTGGGAAAGAAACATTTGCAATGAGGATGTTGGTGGGAGGGATTATTGGTCCTTTATGACCACCTCCCCTTCTTTCCTCTCCTGATCATTAAACAAAAGCACAACTTGCTGCTTGGAGCCATTGGAAGAGTCTCTCACTGTGCACTTCCGGCCACTGGTGGCTTCCAGCATGCCAACAGCTGGGGAATTCCTGACTATTCATCTTTCCCTGCATTTTTGAATCACAGATCAGATGTGTGTGTGTGTGTGTGTATGTGTGCAAGCATGCACGCTCAAAATGAGAGCAGAGCTGGGCGTGCTGAGATCCATGTGAGTGTGTGTGGTTGGGGGTCTCCACTCGGGGACGGTGTGTGCACATGAACAGGGTGTGTGCACAGCAAACACCCTGAGGCTGATGTGGAGGGCCTGTGTGTGTGTGTAAATGCAGGTTGACCAGCATTTCTTCCTAAACACCACCAGTGCTGAGAAAGACTTCTGAGCACAGTGGGTGCCAGGGAGTCTCCTCGTGTGCATGCTTATGGAGGGCAGATGGGGCAAGTCATGTGGGTGAGGTGGGTGGGCATGTGGGCTGTGGGGTGCACTCCACGGTGGGCACACTCCACACTGCCCAAAACTGGGGACCTTGGTTCTGTGCGGACAAGTTTGAAGTGAGAACTCACTGGTTCTGTGCAATGGGGAATTTATCCTCAAGGGAGACAGAGACTAATGCTTCTCATTAGGGCTTTCCTGGAGAATCCCCGCTTCACAACCTCCAAGGCGGAGGAGTGAGGCGTCCGGAGGAGGGGAAGGGGTTCACACAGGCTAGGCCACTTCTCCGGGCCAGGCCCTGGGCTGTAGGCCTTCACTTATGACGTCTCCTCCACTTTCCCATTTCCTGGAGGCTCTGAGAGGTGAAGCCAGGCCAGCAGTGAGTGGTGGTGCCGGGGTCTGAATCCAGGCCTGCTTGGTGCCCAAGCCCAAGCTGCTTCATGGAACTACAAGGTGAGGTCTGGTGCCCAGTCCTGTGCCAGAGGCTGGCTCACTACCTGAGCATCCCTTTCAAGGTAGGTTGGAAGCATCCTCCTAGGGCAGGAATCTGAGAGAGGGGAGATGGAGCGGGGATGGGGATGGACAGGGGTTGCAAGCAGCCTCCAGTCAGATGGCCCCTACACCGTGACGCGGGCTGCATTCCCTATTAGCCGTGCGCATGGTGCAGGAGGGTCTGTGCCTCAGTATTATCCTCTTTAAAATGGGGACGCTGATGGCAGTGACCGTAAAAGGCAGTTGTGGAGATGAAATCAAGGCATCCAGGAAAACTCTCAGGCTGGTGCTAGCATACGACAGAGCAGTGCCATGAGGTTTTCATTTCTGTGATTGTCACTGATGCCCCGGTGGGGGGAAAGGCATCCCTAGGGTCTTACTCACCTGATAACTCCTGGCCCTGAATCTTCCCTTTTTTCAGGTCAGTGCCCTGAAAGAAGAGACAGACAGGGCTGTGGGTTATGCCTGGGGTGCACTTCAGGCCACGTGGGCTCTGCAGGGTTGCTTCTCTCTCTGAGGGATGAGGCTGGGAGAGGAGGAAGATGGGAGAGGAGGAGGATGTATGGCTGCTTTTGGGAGACAGGGCAGTGAGTGGGGTTTTGGAGTGGGTATCTCAGGGAATCCAGGGAGAGAGGACAGACATAGGTGTTGCTGAGGGTGGCCTGGAGGCAGACGGACACTTTCCCTCTAGAGGGGCCCTGTAGAACCCTTCCCAAAGGGCTGTCCCATGATCCCCTCGGCACCTGAGACTGGGTGCTGGACATCACCTGCAGGGTCTGGTCAGATCTAAGGGAGGCGCTTCCATCTACAGTTCTCTGCATCTTGCTAAGGAGCCCATCCTCTCTGGAGGGAGGATTCCGCTCCCTTTGGAGCCTTTAGAATATTAGGCAATGGACCCTGAGCAACCAGTAGGGGAAGGGAAGGCAGGATGAGGCTACACTGTCTGATTCTGTGGCAGCCTCTCCCCAGCTTCAGTTAACTCAGCCCACAACCCTGGGGAAGTTTCTTTGGCCACTGGGACAGCCTCAGTTTCCCTCCTCCCCTGCACTCGGTGTTTGTGGGATAATGAGGTGACCCCGGGGGTGGGTGCTAATTACTGTTTGTGCAGGACCGGGAGATGCTCAGATGAAAGAGACTGGAGCCGGGCCCCTGGGTCCGTGCCATGGCTCAGGGCCCCCAGGCCATGCCAGGGAGCCCTGCGGCCCCTAGGTGTGGGGTTTTATAGCCTTAATGAAGGTGATTAGCATGGCTCTTAATTGAGTCTGCCGACACCTAACTGTGCCCTGGCTACCTTTTCACCAAGCCTAGAAGAGGGGCTCATGGGATGCTGGGAGGATGGGGAGAGGTGGGAGGCCCTGCTGATGTGGGGACAGGTGAGATCCAACCCCCTATCTTGAGGTTGACCTTTTATAGAACTAAAGTCCTACTCGCCCAGTCCAGAACCCACCAGATCTCCTTCCCTTCCAACTGCAGCTTGTCTACTGCTGTCCACACTTGGGGCCTCTTGGTCACATATCCCTCTCCCAAGGCTGGTTCCTATAGACCTAGGTCCCATTTGGTTGGAAGAAGGGGCAGGAGACTGTTGAAGGATAGACCCTTCCCCCACAAGCCCCTTGCTCTTTGTCTTTTTCACCTGAGGCAGGTGAGATCTATCCTCCCTCCCTCCCTCCCTCCCTTCCTTCCTTCCTTCCTCCCTCCCTCCCTCCCTCCCTTTCCTTCCTGCCTCCCTCTCTCCCTACCTCCTTCCCTCCCTTCCATCCTTCCCTCCCTCCCTCTTGCGTCCCTTCCTCCTTTCCTCCTGTCCTTCCATCCTTCTTTCCTTCTTTCCCACCGTTTTTCTTTCTTAATTTTTGGATTCTTGCTCTGTTGCCCAGGCTGGAGTACAGTGGCATGATCTCAGCTCACTGCAACATCTGCCTCCTGGGTTCAAGTGATTCTCCTACCTCAGCCTCCTGAGAAGCTGGGATTATAGGCGCCCACCACCACACCTGGCTAATTTTTGTATTTTTAGTAGAAATGGGATTTCATCATGTTGGTCAGGCTGGTCTTGAACTCCTGACCTCAAGTGATCAACTCGCCTCAGTCTCCCAAAGTGCTGGGATTACAGGCATGAGCCACCATGCCTGGCTGAGATCTCTTTCCTTTAACCTCCTTGCACTCTCCCTCACCCTGTTTTCTGCTCAGGAGCCTTCCATGTCAGTCCCACCCATACGGTGGTGTTCACTCCAGCTCTGCCTTGCTCCCCATTCAGCACAGTCCCCTGACTCCCCACATTTTGGGCCTGGCATTATCCAGGCCCGGGTGTGACCAAGGGCTGTGGCCAGAGACAAGGATAAGGGGTTTGAGAATGGAAGCCCGTCTCTTGACACCCATCTGTTCTAGGAGAGGAGGGAAGGCCTTTACAGATGCCTAGCAGCCACTGTCCCTACAGAGCTCTTCTGCCACCCTAGCAAGATGGAGAGGTCTGGGACTGCGCTCAGGGAAGCCCCGCCCAGCCCAATGTGCCCTGAGCTCCCCAGCCTCCCCTTATTCCTTTCCAAGTCGGTACAGCCAGCGGTTTGTTTAAACAAAACAATAGCAACCTAAGCTGGCTGTTTTTTTCAATTTCCCCCAGGCTTGTGTCCCACCCAGAGTGAGGCCGGGAAGTGGGTAAGGGTGGGGGCCGGGGCCCATCAGGTCGGGGAGCTGGTTTGTGCGCAGCTGGAGCGGGTGGAAAGGCTGATCTGGAGCCCTGATGGGGTGGGAAGGCCCTCTACCCCCACCCTTTCACCCTAGGGAGCTTTTCTTATCAATCGGGGCCAGCGTAGGCAAAGACTCTGCAAATCCTCACATTGGGTTCGCTCAGGCAAGCCACCAGCCCTTCCTAGCCACCCAGCAGACCCTGTGCTTGACTGAGGCACTGATGGCAGGTGGACTGTTCAAGTCCCCCCTGGAGCTATTCCCACGGACAGGCGCTGGTTCTCCCTGGCAGAAAGAACAGGGGAGGACCTGATGGCAGAGGAGCCCCCACATGGCATGGGGTCCACAGCTGTGATTTCCTCGGATTGTCTTGAGAATTGCCTGAGCTCCCTTTGGCCATAAACCTTCCTTCATTGGTCAGTCCTGGAGGGGCTACAATTTCTACCATAGAATCAACACCTGTTAGGGGCCCTAGAAAACTAAATTCTAAAAAGTAAGAAAGTTGGGCCCCAGAGAGGGGAAATCCAGAACGTTCAAGGAGGGCTTAGATCCCAAGCCCTTCGAGATCAGCTGACTCAAAGTCTCATGCCTTTTGACCTCAGTGCTGTCCTATGCTTTTAATGTGACATCGTGGCAATTCCATCATTTCTATGGGAGGCATAATTTTCCGAAGACCGTTATTAAAATACGGAGATATTCTGGAGGGCTGGGGCTGCAGTGAAAATGGGGACCTCACACCCGATTTGTACCTCTTCTAAAATAGCTTCGTGATGGCCAAGTGCAACGGCTCACACCTGTAATCTCAGCACTTTGGGAGGCTGAGGTGGGCAGACTGCTTGAGAGCCAAGGAGTTTGAGACCAGCCTAGGCAACATAGCAAAATCTCATCTCTCTACAAAAAAATGCAAAAATTAGCTGGGCATGATGGCCCAGGCCTGTGGTCTCAGCTACTTGGAGGACTGAGCTGGGAGGATCACCTGAGCCCAGGGAGTTGATCCTGAGCCATGATGGTGCCACTGTACTCCAGCCTGGATGACAGAGTGAGACCCTGTCTCAAGACAAATACATGGATTAGAATGTCACTTCTAGTCTGCGATCACCCTAGAAAGCTGAAACTCTCCAGGGATGGATGAGATTCAAGGAAGTTTCAGGAGGTAAGAGGGAGAATTCTGTACTTTTGACCACTGCTCAGGGCTCCTGGTCTGAGAAGAGACGGGCTTTGGAAGGAGACCCGGAAGGAGGTTGAAAGTTGAGCTTTCTCACCTTTTAGAATTTAGTTTCTGAAGGCCCCCACCAGGTATTGATTCTATGGTAGAAATTTTAGCTTCTCCAGGAATGACCCGTGAGGGAAAGTTTATGGCCAAACCTGCAGGCTCTGCTAAGAGCTCCCCCACACCTTGGGCCTCCTCACTATGACCTTGCTGCCTCCCCCAGCCCAGACTCCAGATGTGCTCTTGCCTCTTTAAGATGGGCTGAGCACAGACCCAATCTCCTTTCCCTTCCTATAGCTAAGACAGGTTGACATTTCCAAAAGGAACATGTTTAACTGCTAAGGTTAAAAAACATATATAAATATAGTTGACTCTTGAACAACATGGGTTTGTGTCCACCTGTAAACAGATTTTTTTCAACAAAAGTTATACTGAGTGCCTGCCTCTCCCACCTCCCCTTCCACCTCCTACACCTCTTCTGCCTCTGCCACCCCGAGACAGCAAGACCAACCCCTCCTCTTCTTCCTCCTCCTCAGCCCACTCAATGTGAAGACGATGAGGATGAATATGTTCATGATGATCCACTTCCACTTAATGAATAGGAAATATATTTTCTCTTCCTTAGGATTTTCTTAATGCCATTTTCTTTTCTCTAGCTTACTTCATTGTAAGAGTACAGTATAGAATACATGTAACATACAAAACATGTTAATTGACTGTTTATGTTATTGGCTTCCAGTCAACAGTAGGCTATTAAAGTTGGGGGGACTCCAAAGTTATACTCGGATTTTTGACTTTGTTGGGGGTGGCACCCTTACCCCCTCATTGTTTAAGGGTGAACTGTAATTATAGAAATTACAGACAACAGAGATGTAGTTCAGTTTCGCATCCTCAAGAGCACTGAAAAGCCCAGGGTGGGTTTCTCAGGAGAGCAGGCAAGGAACACTGAGGTATTTGTAGGATGCCTGGGAGGACACTCTGGGCCCTTCTAAGCATCTGGGAGTGAAGGGCCTGGGGAAGGCAATTCTTCCTCATCAGCATCCTCTGGAGTTGGGGAGTCTGAGATACCCAAGACTCCCCTAGCGAGGGAAGGGAGGAGGAGGTGAGTTCCTTAGAAAGAGCCTCAAATGCTCAGGGTATGAGAATAGTAGTCATCGCCTGTTCTCAGTTTGAACAATGAGAATACATGGACACAGGGAAAGGAACAAGACACACACTTGGGTTGGTCAGGGATGGGAGTGGGAGGGAGAGCATCAAGATAAATAGCTAATGCATGTGGGGCTTAATATCTAGGTGATGGGTTGATAGGTGCACCAAACCACCATGGCACACGTTTACGTATGTAACCAACCTGCACATCCTCCACATGGACCCCAGAACTTAAATAAAATAAAATTAAAAAAAAAGAAAAAAAAATAGTAGTCACTCCTTTTTCCCCGAAGCTGGCCACAGTTGTGTGTATGCACATGTGTGTGTGCTTGTGCGTGTGTATACGTGCACGTGTGTGAGTGTAGGGTATCTGGTTTGTGCATGACTGCTTGGCACAGGACTAGGCGCAAATTATTCTAATTGCAGAGAAGCGGCTCAACACTGTGGACACTTTGGAGGTGCTTCTGGGTTCCTAGAACATGACATTTCCTTTCCAGCTCTCTCCCACCTCAGAGCCCACTGCTTCTCTGGCAAGCTAGCCTGGAGCTGGCAGGCGAGATACTCAGGGAACGTTGTGGCTTGACTAAGAGTAATGGCAACCCCATTCTCAGTCTGGGATGATGCAGTATATCTTCCCAGACTTGTCCCGTCTGGGTCAGGTAAAGAGTGTGATGCTGGAAGCCAGGGGTCTACCCCCACCACTAGTACCTTGTATTTTTAACAGGCTTTCAGCGCTTATCCTCCAGGCAACAATCCAACTGATTGATCTCACAAAATCCCATGCAGGGGAAGGGCAGAGATCTTTAGCCCCGTTGGACTGGAGAGAAACCACAGAAGCCTCAGCTCCTCAAGGCCAGGGACTGTACCCTACCCATCTTTGTGACCATGAGACGCTCTGCACACAATGGGTATAGTCAATGTCCGTGGGCACCCTGGCCCAGTGCCCAGCCCTTGCAATTTCAGTCATCCCTACTTAACAAACTCTATCCTTTGGCTGTCCCCAAAGGGACAGAGAGCTGCATTTACTGTGGCCTTACATAGACTTGAGAGTCCACCGACACCCTTTCCTCACCTGGGGACCCCCTTAGGTAAAGACTGGATTTGGTGTGTGAGGGCCGGCGTGTGGGGAAGAGGTCTGGCTCACTGCTGGTCCCAGCAGGGATGCTAGCCCAGTTTCCTTATTGCCCTTCAATTACCTATAGGCAATGGCCCAGCCACCTGAGTGTTTGTGAAGGCCCCAGAGACTCAGGCTTGAGGTCCCCCAGAGCAAAGGGTCAGTCTCACATATACACCAGTGAGGGAGATGATTTAATCTCTTTACCCACATCTTCCCATTTGCACAGGAAGATTCAATCTTCTCCTGCCTGGGTGCAAACTCCCGTCAGAGTGGGAATTTTTGCCTTTTGATCTCTGGGTGAAAGGTGGGGGTGGTGATGGGGGGATTGGGGAGGGTGGGGATGGGGCGACAGGCATCAGAAGAGTCCCTAACTTGATAGGTGAGGCACAGAAAGGTGTCATGGGGATAAAGGAGAGTAGAGGGAGAAATAAGAAAACAGAACACTTGGGGGCGGGGAGGAAGAAATGAGAAAAAAAGGGAAAATGGAAACAGAATTCCAAGCTCCCCGACTCTGGCACCAGACAAGATACCTCCTTGCTGTTTTGCACAGCTGCCTGCAGGCTGCCAAGTGGCAAAGGATCCAGGAAAAGGCATAGGACTGGAAAGCGCTACCCAGCAATCTGTGTATTCTGCAATTAACAAAGGGTAAGTGAGCGGAAGGCACTGACAACTCCCAGGCTCTGAGGTCCCCAGGGCCGCCTAACACCAGCCTGGAGAAGACCCAGCTCCATAGACTGCTGCCTGCTGCCAGGGAGAGGCTTCCAGTCAATTAACCCCGTGGCCTGCTCTTTTGCCCTAGGGCTGGGGAGAGGAGGGATGGTGACTGAGGTGGGTGGAATGAAGCTCGTGAGAAGTGGAAGAAGGAGGCGCAGATCTGAGCTCTCCTGGAAGCTGAATACTTCTACACTCCAGGGTGTAGGATGGCCAGTTATTTTGTGCATCAGTTTCCCTCCAGAAATGTCCGTATCAAAGACGTGATGGGCCTTTTCCTGGCACCTGCATGGGCAGTGGGGATAGCTTGGTGAATATCATCTTAAAAGATGCCAATCGGTGCATGGCAGATCCTGGTATCTTGACACAGACTGGAAATGGGACTCCTGGGTTTTGATTCCTAGTTTGGCTTCAAATCTGGAATTGGTTACTTCTCTGGATCTCCAGATGCCAAAGTGGGGTGGGCGTTATTGAAAGGAGGCTAGATTTTGGGGCCTTGAAGGATGTGTAGGAGCTTTTCAGTTCTCCAGTGGACAAGATAAAGGAGGGGAGGGGCAGCTTAAGCTGAGAAAGCTGCCTAAACCGTGTGTCAATATGCAGTTGAGGGAGAATGATTTGCTTCTTGGAGAAAGGAGTTTATCCAGGATGGGAGGAGCTTCACCCAGAGTGTCACCATCCTCCATGATACTGGGTTAAGAGGCGAGATTTCCCAAGGCCCAGGTCGTCTGAGGCTTGAAAAGTACAGGCTCTCCAGGCCCTTTGTTCTAGGACATGTAGTTGCCAAAAATGTCACACCATCTTGCAGCTGTGTGTGTGTGTGTGTGTGTGTGTGTGTGTGTGTGTGTGTGTGTGTGTGATAGTATCTAGCACAAAGCTGGCCCTGATGAATGGTAGCTGGGGAGATGGGTAGACAGATGAATGAATGAGAGGCTCTGTGTTGGAGATGGAAACATAATTAAGACACAGGTCATGGTATCAAGGAGCCCCTGATCTAATAGAACAGATAAATCACAAATAACAATTACAGGCCTAAATAATTGAGGCCTAGAGGCCATGCTCGGGGAGCACAAATGAAGGAAGAGATAACTGCTTGGGAGTAGCCATCAGAGAAAGTTATTGAAAGGAGGCTAGATTTGGGGCGTTGAAGGATATAGAGGAGTATTTCAGTTCTCCAGTGGACAAGATAAAGCAGGCGAAGGGCAGCTTAGGTTGAGAAAGCTGCCTAAGCCATGTATAAATGTGTGCATGAGATAGGAGAAGATTTCAAATGACTTGGCTGTCTGTTGAAGCCGGGATCAGCATGTGCGTCTGCGAGAAACTCAAGATAAGGCTGGAAATGAGGGCTGGGGCGAAGACTGGAACATCAGGCAGTACCTCTGATTTCTGAGAATCAAAGCTCTCAGCAACCTAAACCCTGGGTCCACAGATCCCAGGCAAGGCTTTTGCTCTTTTCCAAATGATCAGCGACTGTGTCCCAGGAGGGCCACCAGAGCTGGCTGGCTAAGCTACCTTCCCTGTCAAGAAAGGATGTGGGTGGGCTCCGGCTAGGGGACACTGCCCACGTGGCAGGCCAGAGCAGGAGGTGCTGAATTTTGGCGCCGGCAGCCTCACTCAGAGAAGGTATGTCTGGGACCCCTAAACCCAAACAATTCCCTTTTACAAGCAGTAACTTTTTGTTTTAGGTCATAAAAGGACCACATGCTCCTTGCAGAAAAATTGTAAAACACAGAAAAGCATTCCCCTGGATCCTACCACATAGAGACAACTACCCTGAGAATATCTTTCCTTTCTTTGCATTTTGGTTCCAAACCTTCTTGTCACACAGATGCCAGCTTTGAGCCCCTGGTCCCTCTGGGACCTGCACTGGCTGGGACTCCCCTCTGTCTGCCCTTGGGGACCTCCTGCTTGGGGAAACTTGCCCAAATTACTTTCAGTCCCTGACACTCAGAGAGCAGGCTGAGTCACAGGCAATTGTGGAGCTATCTCCTTTTGACCCTTGTCTGTCATGGGTCACTCATTCTCTGTATGGGGCTCAGGGGTGGGGTGAAGAAGAAGGAAAGAAGAACACAATATATGATCTTATTAAGCCTGTTCCTCTTAGAGGTAGATAAGACTGGGGGTATAGTGGCTCATGCCTGTAATCCCAGCACTTTGGGAGGCTGAGGCAAGAGGATTGCTTGGGGCCAGGAGTTCCAGACCAGCCCGGGCAGCATAGTGAGACCCTATTTCTATAAAATATTAGAAAATGAAGCAGACGAGGTGGTGTGTTCCTGTAGTCCTGGCTACTCGGGAGGCAGAGGTGGGAGGATCGCTTGAGCTGGGAGTTTGGGGCTGCAGTGAGCTACCTGGTTGCACCACCATGTTCCAGCCTGGGTGACAGAGTGAGACTTTGTCTCAAAAAAATGAAAAGAAAAAGTAGACAAGAAATATGAAGTTGAAAGCAAATACCAGGAGTTTCTTGCTAAATATGATTACTACGCACTGGTGTCACTTTAAACTAAAGACTGCCCTTTCTAGATACTCAGAACAAAAGTAGCTTTGATATCAACCTCAGGTTGTGGGATGCCTCATTTATCTGAACTCATGTAGGGAATTGGGTATTCCTTATAAAAACATTTTCCTGATATCTCAAATCTTATACTTAGCTCCCCAACTCCTTTTCTCTTACTTATTTTGGATAGCCATCTTATTAGAACACTAGTTCTTGTCTTCCTAAACATAATT
The DNA here is from genome assembly GCA_963573385.1 of Cacajao melanocephalus. NCBI lineage: Eukaryota > Metazoa > Chordata > Mammalia > Primates > Pitheciidae > Cacajao > Cacajao melanocephalus. The sequence goes on along the minus strand of CAUYLG010053703.1, from coordinate 1,237 downwards.
CACGGCAAATATCTTATGTGATTTTAAATACCATTATGGTTGTCACTGTGGATGCCAATTTTGCACCCAACCACAGCATGAGACTGCAAAGCTGAAAAGCAAACAAAGGCCGGGGGCAGTGGCTCACAACTGTAATCACAGCACTTTGAGAGGCCAAGATGGGCAGATCATCTGAGTTCAGGAGTTCAAGACCAGCTTGGCCAACTTGGCAAAATCTCATTTCTATTAAAAATACAAAAATTAGCCAAGCATGGTGACAGGTGCCTGTAGTCCCAGCTACTCAGGAGGTAGGAGGTTGAGGCAGGAGAATCACTTGAATCCGGGAGGCGGAGGTTCCAGTGAGGCTAGATCGCGCCACTGCACTCCAGCCTGGAGGATAGAGCGAGACTCCATCTTAAAAAAAAAAAAAAAAAAAAAGGCAAATAAAAAGAATGGGCCATTTAGCTTCCCACCTGCCCCAGCCTCCTTAGGGGCCAATAATTGAATGTTTATGTCGTGGTCATCAGGCAAAGAAAGGGGAACCATCTCTCATGGAGTGCCCGTGGTGTGTGGGCATCTTGCCAGGGTCTTTACCTGAGTTAGCTCACTCAGATCCCTGTCCTCCAGGAAATTACCCGCTAAGGTACAGGAGCCCCCCTACTACCCCCGCCTTAGAGAGCAAAGGCTCACTGCCCTGCTTTGTGGTCTGATTTCTGGCAGCCACAAGAACAAGGGAAATGGAGCCATCCAGTTAAAGCAGCCTCAGTCTACGAGCAACTCAGCGTCTAACACAGCCATTCTCCTACAGGGCAGCTGGGCTTCAGTCCAATGTCATTACCAATTAGCTACATGACTTTGAACAAGACATTTAATTTCACAGCGTCTCAGTTTCCATACCTATAAAGTGGCAATGATAACGATACCTGTCCTGGTTTCTTCACAGAGCTGTTGTGAAGATGCAATTAGGAAAACAGAATATTCTAAAGTCCCGCAGCACTGCCCAAGTGGAAGGGTCATTACTGGGCTCAGCTCCTGGCTGGACTCTGGAGGGAAAGGCTCGGTGGCTGCTGGGGAGTAGATGGTGTGGGGGTGAGGATGAGGCTGCTGGGGAGTAGACGGTGTGGGGGTGAGGATGAGGGGCCGCTGGGGAGAAGATGGAGAGGGGGTGAGGATGGGGAGCTGAGGTGCACACGAATGATCTCCAGTCACTAAGATTTAGGGGGGGTGAGTATGAGGCGCTGATGTGGAGTAGATGGTG